>JAAMPI010001043.1:0-20691 GCA_013054445.1 Cudoniella acicularis
AACACCCAAAGTCTCAAGCAACTTCTCCTTCTCCCTTACCAAAAACCCCTCCAAACTCCCCATCTCCACCCCAAAACCCTCCAAGCCCTCTCCCTCCTTCAACTTAACAACATCACCCCACCCCTCCTCCCACTCGATAACATGCCTCTCTACAACCGGCCACTTTCCCTCCTCAAAAATCTTTCTCGTTTCGGCCTCATCCCTGTACTTCACTTCAACTTTCACGCCCGAAACCCTATCACAAGAAGATTAGTACAAGTTCATATTCCACAACTCTCTCTTACGAAGGCGAAACGAAGTAAAAGAAAGAACATACCTCTCAACAACCTCCCCCCACTTCCCCAAACTCCAACCACTCCCCCCACCAACTCCACTGTTCTCCCCCCCAAATATATCCGGCTTTTCAAACACCTTCCCCGCAAACTTCCCCACATCATACGGGTCACAATGACCCTGCTTATACCCCCTCTCAAACCCCGTAACCAACACATGTTCCTTTCTCCACTCCTTAAAATGAATCTCGCAATACGGAGCTAAATACTGGTAACCTAACCATGTTGGTCTCAATATCGTTACGTTTTTGATTCCGCTTTCGAGAACGGCTTTTTCGACGGAGGATTTCGAGGCGTAGTATTTTGCTAAGAAGGGGAATTTTGCGGCTTTGGAGGGGGAGGAGAGGAATGCTACCGCTTGAGAGGCACGGAAGACGGTGGAGGCGATGAAGGTGGTGACGGTCCCAGAAACTTTTGCAGCAGCGATGAAATTTTCAGCATGGCGGGTTTCGGTGGTGGGGTCTGTGAAGGAGGGGAAGGTGTTGAGGAAGACGCCTGTTACGCCCACGGTGGCGGCTTTAATTGCTTCTACTGTAAGAGTTAAGAGCAGGGAGTTAGCTTCTTGTTTCTTGATTAGTGTAACCGTACGTACACATCGCTCAAACTAAAAAAGGAAAAACTGCTTTGAGACCCTACCCAAACCACCTCCCGCCACTCACTCCCTCCCAAACTTCTCCTCAACTCCTTTCCCCCATCCACAAAATTAAAAAGAAAAATAAGCAAAAACACGTACAATCATCATAATCCCCCTCAAAAATCGTCACCCCCTCCAAAGCAGCAAGCTCCAGTGCTTTAGGAGAAGAAGTGTTGCGAACAAGCGCGTTAACGAGAAAACCAGCAGCGAGCACTTCGCGAACGACAGAGCTGCCTTGCATGCCCGTTGCGCCTGTTACTAGAATTGTTTTCGCCATTGCTAGATTGTAATTTTTTGAGTTGTGCTATGAAAATAAAAATAAGATGTGGAGAAATAAGTTTTGTGTGACTTGGTTTGGTTTGGGTATGATAATTTTGCTCGTAGCTCGATCTTTTTCTTGCAGGAAGATATGTAAACAACAAAAATAAGTTTAAAAGAAATCTATCCAGCAAGATTAATTGAGTTTATTTGTCGTATTTATTTTAGTTGTTTAAACAAGAGAGGGCTTAAATTCGGAAAGCCGAAGATTGGCAATACCGGTACTGTATTGCGCGAACGCCGTATTTCGGCGTTCGCTACCTAGTACGGCAACCACGACGCTGATTGAAGAAAGTCAAGAGGAAATACCGAGATTGATGGGGTATGAAAGCTGAGGAGGGTTGAAAACACGAATATAACTATGGATGATAAGCAGAAGTATGAAAGAGGATATAGCTACATTCATTGTGGAATAGGAGAACATTACAAAAGCTTTGCTATAACTACCCATGCTGGGACTAATACGCAGCTGCTGAAGTCTTTGTCTTTTATCTACATGTTCTCGTGTATTGTCATGATACCGTAAATAAGTCCAAGCAGACGCCTAGACAAGCAAATAAACAAAGCAGCCTCTTGAATATCCCCCGCCGAGGTCAAAGCCTTCAACTCCATATGACTCGAGGTCGCCGAATGCAAAGTAACCAGCTCAAACAGCTCTTCCTTCGCCATCCTCCGTACCCTCAATCTGCATACCCAATGCAGTCGGCACTCCAATGAGGATCTTCCCCTTTGGAACTCGTACATCCCGGACACCAAAATTGCCGAAGACAACCAAGGTCTTTAGATTCGGACAACTTCGGAAGATGTAACCGACAACGAGATCATTGACGGCCTGGCAGAAGCTGAGGTTGATCATCTTCAATTCGAGATATTTTTTGTCCTCCGCAAAGACACGTTCGAAAGACTCTAATGAAATATGTCGACAAGAATTGATATCTAGATATTTCAAAGTCTTGCCCGAGTGCTGCATAAGAGCTTCAAATCCTTTAGAACCAAGTCCAATGTTATTGGGGTTCTCCCTAGGCTCAGCCGCATCAATATGCCGACATTTATGGAGATCAATGTATGTCAATGGCGGGTTGTACCAATTTGTGAATAGCTTTTCAAAACCTGCATCTGTCAAAACTTCGTTGTCGGTAATACGGAGTTTGGTGATGTTTTGACAATTCTCGTGGATGGCGTCGAGGACACTATCATCAATATAATGCACAGTACCAAGACAGAAAGTGCGCAGGCCAGGGCCGACACCATTCAGAATTTCGACGTAAGGCTTTGAGCTTGTTTTCTCGTAAATCTCCAGTGACAAGTGTTGAAGATTTGTAAGTTTGGCGATGTGCTTGATGCCTTCATCTGTAACTTTTTGGTTGTGGGACACCTTGAGCCTCTTCAGTTCTGGGCATGTCTTTGAGAGAACCTCGAGCTGCTCATCCCCAAAATGACCGTCGGTATGGTAAACTTTCAGAGCTCTTAGCTCGGCACTCTTCTCTGTCAAGAACTGATCCCATCTCTCGTCATCGATCAAGTTGGCTCCGTGAATGCTGAAAGTCTCCAATTGCACATCGGTTGCCAACAAATGATCCATGACTACGTTCTTGAATTGGACTGCATTTTTGAGACGTAGGTGCTTTACGGTAGGGGTGTACTGGAAGATTCGAATATAATCATCTGACGAAAGATAGGATCCATCGTAAATAGTGACCGTGTCGAAACCTGGACGAAGGAAAAGATTTAGAGTTGAGGATTTCACAAGACGCTTTTTTGAGAGAATAGCCGCAAGGCGGTCAACCATCGTAACTGGCAGATCTCCCAAATCTTCTGCCTGGTCAACGTTCTTCGCCAGAGTCTCGATACATAATGTCATCAAGTCCTTGGCTCCAGGATAGATGCCATCAAGTAGATTGCTTTGCAACTGTCGTCGTTGTCGACCAGCAGCAGTCTTTCTCCTCTTTTTGGCAGCACCCTCCTCCTTGTCGAGTTCTTTTGTGCACTCCGGGCAAAGGAGTCCGCCATCCTCACCCTTTCGACTGTATGGTGTAACAGTGAATCTCTTGTCGCAATTTTCGCAATTCTCCTTCTGGTCAGGCAATGGCGCCATGCTCTCTTCGAAGATTGCACGAGCAGCTTCGTCTTCATCGGACATCTCTTCATCTGAACCGTATTGGCGTCTGCGGCGTTGAAATTGCTTCGAGGCTTTGATTTTGGCGATTGCTTTCTATTTGGCATGAGCAACAACGCCTCTGTTGGGGAGCGCAAGACCACATACCTCTTCCTCCTTCTTCCTCTTGTTTGTCTGCGCCTTTGTCTCGTTCCTCCGCGCCCGGGAAGGTTCTGGCTCTTCGGAAGCTGAGGGCTCATTGCTGTCAGCCTCCGCCGCCTGTTGTGAAGCTAGGGCAGCAGCTCTTCGAGCGTTTGCATCTTGGCGGATTTGATTGGCATTGATATTATGCGACTTTGGAATACGTTAGCGGATATATATATATATATGGGAATGGCTTCAGGAGCATACTGCTAGGAAATCTGTCAAAGCTGACTGACTGCAGACGGACATTAGCATTCAATGCCTTTTGCCATTGGAAAGCGGATACCTACGGTCCTCTGATCTGACGAACAGGCCTCTGGTTTGGATTGGGATTTTGATTCGGGTTAGGGTTGTTTGACCTGGCACATTATCAGCACTCACAGTTTGATCGAGCTTCCAGCAAAGTAGATCGCCTTACATGTTGATTTATTTGCCTTCAGCTTTAGTCTTGCGATTTCAGTTATTGCGACAACTGTTCTCCTTTCAATTCCCCCTGTTGTCTACACTGCTGATTCGGATAGAACAAAGGGTCAAGATGGAAAGACAGGCTGGGACGAGCCTAAAGAATCTTCGGTTGTGGTGTTGCAGAAGTTTGCCTTTCGATTCCCTAATCCCTTTGTCTTCGGTCTCCCTGTTTGACGCGCCAAAAGCCTCTGGCTTATCAGCCTAATCTTGCCCCACCAATCATCGGGGGCGTTGCTGCCTGTTTTGTACTTCAAATCACGTGATCTCGCGCGCTTGGATAATGCGACGCGTGCTGAATTTCCCCTAAACCTCCAGGACAACTTCTTTGACCTGTCGCCACCTCGAGCGGAGCCACAACATCATACTCTCCTCTTTCACGCAGGCCTTCTATAAGAGGTGCCAATAGATCAAAGGCTTCATTTTCATTCCGCGTACGGCATTCGGCAAACGGCCAATTGTCGAAAAAGAGCGCAAACGAACTGCGCAATTGTCGCAATCTAACGCCTATCTCAAAGCTGAGGTGCACGCCCTGCCTAAGATCGCCCTACTCTCATTCACCAACCTGCCTCCTCCGCGCACAAAATCTTGTACAAAACTTCTACCCCGCAGTGGTCTATCCTGCCACACCTGTGACATTATACTCTTGAACTCTTTGTACTACCACAGCGCATAGAGACCGGTCTATCCGAGGACTGTCAATATGGCTCCAGCTAGCAGACCGAGGGGTCGACCTCGGAAAGTCGAAAGCCTCAGCAGCAGTGTCACAATTTCAAGACCATCATCCTGTAAGTTCTATACTTGTTTTCACAGTAGCAGCTGTGACAAGTTCTTTAGATTCTACTTCTTTCCATCTGTAGCAATCAACCTGTTAACAAAACCTGCAATAGCCACCAGACGATCCACACGCAAAAGCCTTAACGACAAAGCCTCGGTCGCATCCACAGTGAATGGTGACTATGCTTCCACCTCTGACTTTCCATCACCCTCAATGATTGGAGAATACATGAGCGCAAAGAAGACCATGGCTGATGCGAAAGGCCGCGATTCATTGTCCTCTGTTTCAACCTCCAACGACTATAATGAAAGCAGCGGATACTCTACACCTGCCACCAGTGCTATTGCTACTCCAGTAACTGCACCGAAACCTTCTGATTCTACACCTCGAAGGGGACGTCCATCTACAAACATGTCAGCTCCTCGATCAGGACCTAGTTTGGTAGCTAAAGCTGCAGCTCTTCGCAATAGCAAATACTCCTTGAATGCCAATAAGCGAAAGAGAGTTCCTGATTCTGAGGAAGATGAAGATGAAGATGAAGATGCCGACAACAATAATACAGCAGATGCTCAGCTGGCTCGGGCTCTTCAAAAACAGGAGGAGGAAGCAGCCAATAGCATGACAGCCATGAACATTGACGATTTCACCCCACGAAGAACACTACGCAAGACTCGGAAGATCCTACCAAAGTCTGATTATGCTGCTGATTTCAGCAACGACGACGACAACGTTCAAATGGCAGAGCCAGTCTTCACTCCCAAACTTGCCAAGAGGCCAAAAGTTGAACTTTCATCTGTTGGTTCCAACAGTGTAAAGTTCAGTTCTACCAAGAAGACAAAGGCTGTCGTCATTGACTCTGATTCTGACGATTTTATGGAAATTGATGACTCAGAGGGTTCTGATGCCCTAATTCCTATGACTACTTCTCGATCTCGTAGGAAGCAAATCGTTCCAGGACCATCAAAATCAACAAAAAAGGGTCCTTCCTCCAACAAGTCAAACTTCAAGATCCCTCCGCGCCCCTCTGCCGCTCCTGCGAAGCCTTCGAAGTCTCTCTCTACTACCAAGTCCTTCTCGAAGCCTGGTTCATCTACCTTGAAGCGCGAAGACACTAAGGCATCTGCAGCTAGCTCCGGTCTTACAAGTTTGGGTTCTGCTGCTCAAACAGAGAGTGAATTTGAGAGCGAATTGGAGTTCTACTCTGGCGTTTCCGATTCCGATCTATCTCCAGGTGCCAATAGTGATAGTGATAGTGCCACTGACACTGCTGTTAATTCCGCTATCGCTCGTAGAGCTCGTGGTGTTACCTCTCGTGCCTCCGCCCGGCGTAGGATCAATTTACTGGAGAATGATCGCGGAAGTCGCAGAGGCAGACTGGAGCGTGCGCGTCTTGAAGCACATCACCCTGAACTGCATACAATGTGGAAGGATTTAGAGAATCTCCCCAAAATCGGCTCCGTAACAATTGAGCAACCCGGGAACATCAATCGACAACTAAAGCCATTTCAACTCGAGGGTGTTGCTTGGATGAAAGCCATGGAGGAGACCGAATGGGGTGGTGGTTTGCTGGGTGATGAGATGGGTATGGGTAAAACCATTCAAGCCGTCTCGCTCATCATGTCCGATTTCCCTGCCGCGCAGCCTTCTCTTGTTTTGATCCCGCCTGTCGCTCTCATGCAATGGCAGCAAGAAATCGAATCTTACACAGATGGCACGCTCAAGACATTTGTGTATCACGGCACTAATGCAAAGACGAAAGGCGCTACTCTTAAAGATCTGATGAAGTATAACGTCATCCTCATGTCTTACAACAGTCTTGAGTCTATGTACCGAAAGCAGGAGAAAGGTTTCAAGCGAAAGAATGGCATTCACAAGGAACCTAGCGTCATTCATCAGATCCATTTTCATCGAGTCATTCTTGATGAGGCTCACAACATCAAGGTAAGCACCTCCTGGGTTCAAATCTAGCCACAAAACTAATTCTTGCAGCAACGCACTACTGGATCTGCCAAAGCCTGCTTCGCCCTGAAGGCAGATCATAAGTGGTGCTTGTCAGGTACACCTCTCCAAAATCGGATTGGCGAATTTTTCTCCTTAGTCCGTTTCCTCGACATCAAACCATTCGCCTGTTATTTCTGTAAGCAGTGCCCATGCTCAACGTTGAACTGGGAAATGAATGATGATAATCGTTGCTCGGGCTGCAATCACAGTGGCATGCAACACGTTTCTGTCTTTAACCAGGAGCTCCTGAATCCCATTCAAAAGTATGGAAATAACGGACCAGGAAAGGAAGCATTCCAGAAGCTTCGTATTCTCACCGATCGTTTCATGCTTCGTCGTGTTAAGCGAGATCATTCATCCTCGATGGAATTACCAGCTAAAGAGATCTATGTTGACCGCCAATTCTTTGGAGAGGAGGAGAACGACTTTGCTGGAAGTATCATGAACAATGGTACTCGGAAATTCGAGACATATGTTGCTCAGGGTGTCCTGCTTAACAACTACGCCAACATTTTCGGTCTCATCATGCAGATGCGTCAAGTAGCTGACCATCCCGATTTGATCTTGAAGAAGAACGGCGAAGGTGGCCAGAATATCCTTGTCTGCTGCATCTGTGACGAGACTGCGGAAGAGGCAATTAGGTCTACCTGCCGCCATGACTTCTGCCGCGAGTGTGCAAAGAATTATCTTCGGTCTTCCAGTATGTTGTGTGACTTGCTTTTCTCATCCGCTCTCTATTTACTGATTGGCATTCTTAGACGCCCCCGATTGCCCTCAATGCCACATTGCGCTCAGTATCGACCTGGAGCAGCCTGAAATGGAGCAAGATGAGCAAATGGTTAAGAAGTCTTCCATCATTAACAGAATCAAGATGGAGAACTGGACGAGTAGCTCCAAGATCGAGGCCTTGGTTCATGACCTTTGGCAACTCCGCTCCAAGAACCGATCTCACAAGTCCATCATCTTCAGTCAATTCACTACTATGCTGCAACTGGTTGAGTGGCGCCTCCGTCGGGCAGGTATCACGACTGTAATGCTTGACGGATCTATGACGCCAGCTCAGCGCCAAGCTTCCATTAACCATTTCATGACTGATGTCAACGTGGAATGTTTTCTCGTTTCGTTGAAGGCTGGTGGTGTTGCTCTCAATTTGACAGAAGCCTCGCACGTCTTCATTGTTGATCCTTGGTGGAACCCTGCTGCTGAATGGCAAAGTGCAGATCGTTGTCATCGTATTGGTCAAGCCCGCCCTTGCTCAATTACCCGACTGTGTATTGAAGACTCGGTCGAGAGCAGGATGGTCTTGTTACAGGAGAAGAAGGCTAACATGATCAACTCGACTATCAATGCCGATGAATCCGCAATGGAGAGCTTGACTCCTGAAGATATGCAGTTCTTGTTCCGTGGAAATTAAGAATAGGAAACATGTATCGATTGAGGTGACCATAACTGTCCTTCATTTTCGCAATGAAGGCGGCCATAATGTTGTTAGCTTACTGGTATATTACGGCGTTGCCTTTTGGCAGGGGTGGCTCATGGAATTTGGAGTTACCGGTCTGCTCCGCTTTTACCATATCGACTTCGGTAGCTGGGACGCCATTTGCTCTTTTATTCACAATATACTTTCACTCATTTTCCGATCTGGGAGATGATTCCGACATTGATTGGCGTACCATGCAGGCCGATATCATTGAGGTGGTATCACCCAGGGAATGTATTTACCAGAACTGTTTCTGCTAAACAGCCAGTAGAGGTAGATCATCGCGCGAGCATACAGTACACAGACACGCAAACAAATAAATGTATTGAGTTTTGACTACGGGGTAGCGTCTGCCAAATCATCTCGGGTGAGTGAGGACTCGTTAATTTGAATTGATCCTCTTGAACATCCCGTGTAAAGGCCTCGCTGCTTGGCGCAATATTTTGTTCTCAACCCTTCTGCCTGATAAAGCTTTCAAGGAATACAAAGAATCACTCCAAAGATTTAGTGTTGCCAGTTGAGCGTTCGCCGCCCTGTCGTTCAAGCGTACTGGGCATTCTCTTCCGCCTCATTGACGAATCCAAACTCGAAGTTCCGTCGTTCTTGCCTTCTCGGTATCGTTCGTGTTTCCGTTGCATGGGTGACGAGACCTGAGTGTTGCGCAAGTAGTTCCTGCTGCCTTTTCAGTTTGTTGAGGATGCCTGGAGTCGTTCTTGCATCCTTGAGAGAGTAGGTGGTTGTTATGTAGTTATCTAGGTAACTTTTCAATTTTGTGTTGAAGGGCTGAGCTGTTCTTTCCTTTTTGCTTCTTGAGATTCTTGCCTCCTCAACGCTGTTGAGCCTCTGTTGCGGAGGTAACTTGGGTCTTGGAGAGGTGGTTCCTGCATTTTCTGATTTGTTGAGGATACCTGGAGTCGCTCTTGCTTTCTTGGGGTTGGAGGTGGTTGTCGTGGGGTTACCTGGGTGACTTTTGAAATGTTAAAGTACCGAACTGTCCTTGCCTTCTTGAGAAGTTGAGGTTGTTCGTCGCCTTGGTAACTTTTGGATTTGGGAGAAGTGCTGAGCTGTTCTTGCCCTTTTTGCTACTTGAGGCTCTTGGTCACCTGTGCAACCTTTTGAGGTCCTATGCCTGCTTTTTTGAGCTTTCAATTTTGTCAGTTGCTGTGTCAGTTTTCGGCGGTTTCCGCAATTTTTCAGTTGTTGCTCTGCTAGTGAGGGCATTCCTGCCTTTTCCGAATTTCAGTTTCGTCTGTTGCTGGCTGTTGAACCCTCTTCGGATTCTTCAGCTGCTCTCGGGATCGTTCTTGGGTACGTGTTCCACAGTGCCCGCTTGTTGCTGTGACGGCTCTAGCTTCGCAATACATTGATTCGCTTCTCAGGGCCAGCCAAGTATGCTTCTTAGATGTAAATTTGGGGCAATTCTCAACACCATCACAGTATTAACAACTCCGATGGGAACCATGGGATTCCGTTAACGCCGAAAGACTTGCGCAAATGTAATTGCAACACTGCCAACACCTTTGTGGTCTGTAGTGGGGATTTAGGCCTTGAGGAAACTTCGAAATCTGAACCATGCTGGAATATATTTTGCAGGATTATGGGAGGGGCGAATTTTAGGATTTGTGACACATTCAAGACTCTTCTTGCATGAGTCAGCATAACGCCAAGTGTACACTGTACAGAGGGGGAAGGAGCGATACCAGACGGATCATTGGGATTTGCAAAATTGTGCGTTGTGATCGTGAGATTTTGGAGGGAGATTACTGGAGGCGAAAGTACGAGGAAAGTCAATCGCAGTCGGAGACGCACTCGCAATAGGAGACGTACTCACCAATTTGATCAAAAGAGAAATTCGAGTCTACCCGGGCAGTGCTGCTTGTTCCCTTCTCTCAAATCGCGCCTTCCCCGTCTTCGCGTCTTCGGCTTCACCCAATTAAACGAAGAAAGGGGCTTGAATTAGGAGATGCACTTACACAAGGAGAGGTGACTTTACTTTTGTCTCGTCTGGATCTCAAAAGACCAACTTTAGAAGTGTAAGATCTGGTATTTTGATAATATCCTCCTTAATCTTACATCGTTGACTAACTACAATCAGCAATAGTTCCCTATCGCAGAATACCACTGCAAAATACTCCCAACTAAAAATTCCCAACTTCCCCAGAAATCCGACAAAGTTCCCTGGAACGTCACTTCACTCGTCCCAATATATGGAAGCGCACCAGCCAACAAAAAACCCAGTGACCCAATTGCGTTCCAAAAACCAATTTGCCAATCTGAAGCTGCCGGCCTGGGTGCTTACCATCGATTCTGCGCATTCAGTAATTGGCAAGTAGCAGTTGCGAGGAAGAAGACACCTCCCATTGTTTATGGGCAAAGGTTGCTTACATCGATGAGGAGAGTGTTCTCAAAATTTATGACGCCTGTAATTGAAGTCACGGTTGCGATGGCGATGATCAGTGAGCCGATGAATGTTATGAAGCCTGCCCAGAAATAGAGATCAGAACGATATGTTGCTCGGAATTGTTGCACAGATGGCCACCAGATGAACGCTCGGCTGCCTAGTAATGCTACTTGTGGAGCTGGTGGTGGTGAGTTTGTTGCTTCTGGGGGAGTTGTTGCTCTGGTAGTGCTTGGGGTGCCAAATGGTACAGTGGGATATTGCATGGAATATTCTGTTGGCATTGATTTAGAGTCGCCTTTGGATCCAACGTCTTGCACTTCTTCATCCTTTATTTTCCCATCACGTCTTGACACATCAGCCTCTCCTACTTCAGCATTTTTAGTCACTACTATCACTTCTCCTCTTTTGAAATTCAGACCCTCCAAGAGTCCCGTCCAGCCTCCAATCATGAGCAGCAATGTGCCAACAACGCTCGAGACAGATGTCGCATAAGGAGTTCCGCTCGTGAAGTCGGTTTGCGGTGCGATCAATGACAGGGAGAGGAAAAAGCCGTTTGCAACAAAGACAGCTGAGCCGATAGTGAAGATAACCCCTGTCATCCAGCTCATATCTCGAACGGGAAATTTTGTGAACATTCCTTTTATTTGAGTGCCGAAGCCGGATTTTGTCATCTTCTGATATCAAGGAGGGAAGAGGATTTCGGTTATTGATGCCACGATCGAGGATCTAATGGACCGTTGGTACTCCTCTTGAATTGTGAAGTTCGGCCATTGTGTGAATCTTCCGGTGTCTATTTTGTCGAGAGGCTCAATAAACGAAGTCCTGACTCGTGACGGAGAGGGGGTCTTCACCACTCATCATTTAACATGTAGATATAAATTCAAGATTCAGAATGTTCCAGACTTCAGCAAACTTTGCAATTATCATCCTATATAAGCTCTGACGTCCGCCATCCATCTTGACTTTTAGATATTGGCAACTCGACTTTCCAGCCATTGAAGAGCCATCCTCTTATCTTCAATCTGAAGCTGCACATATGCGAGGCGGGTTGGTGGAAGTTTGGGACTAAGAATAGTCTCCTAATGGGTTCGATATAGGGGCAGTGGGAAGTGGGAAGTGTGGGTATTTGCCGCTCGTGGGCTTATGCGGCTTATTTTTATTTTCCCCGATCGCCTATCATTGTTCTAGAAGGATACTCTTGTCCTGTTGTCGAGGATGATGCTGTAGGGGCAAGCTTACAAATCTGGGGAGCGTCTTCGGAGGAGGATTCCTGGTTTCCGGAACGGGACGGATCGAAATCATGACCGTTCTTTTGGTCTCTAAACTTACCTCTTCAGGACAAAAGATCCAAAATCGATGATCAAATACCCGAATGCATCGCACGTTAATACCGAGTGTTGAAACCAGGAACCAGAAGCGACGGGCCGACTCACTACTCGTGGATCAAGGGGGGCCATGAATGAAGATATATGCCAGTACGCGTAAACAGATGGACAGCCTTATGCGAGGCGGACAGGACGTTGAAAGTGCTGGGATTAGCCTCGTGGGAAGGAGGTAGGCGAGCGCGTTGAAATGGTTATCGGTTGATGGATGGGTCGTGGATTTTTGGACTGGTGTTGCGTTTCGACCACTGTTGATGCCGAGAAAAGACCGTTGGGTTTCGGGAGTTCGCAAACTGTTGAGGACTTTCAGGTCCAGTTCTTGGAACTAGACACCCTTCGCGCCTGTTTGGATTTAGCTGAAGCTCCTTGAATCTTGAAGTTCTTCAAATTTCTGGGAAGTCATCTCTGGTGCTGAGCCCCCTTATAACGAATGGCCCACTGGACGAAACCGGGTGTTTTTCAACTCGAATTTGTAAAATAAACTGTGTTAGCTCTTGGTGGTTTCCTTGCGCAAGAAAGGGGTAAATGAAGCCGCTTAATACCGCAGGGATAGCTCGCTTGCCAAGCCCCCTTTTCAACTCCACAAAGGGGGGAACACTGGATGTTGCACGTGCCTGCTTACTCAGCGCTACTGTGTCTGGAGATTAGGACAAAAGCACTTTATTTCAACGACATCGCTACAAAAACTCTCTACTACATCACGACTGCCAATTTGTAGAGGCCTGCAGAATGAGTCGCCAGTGCGGTCTTGATTCAGATTTTATGCGAGGCCAATGTGCAATTGCAGATGTTGGAGGGCTGGCACGGAATATTTTCGGAGATACTAACGAATATCCGAGAAATAGCTTGCACTTTAGTGAACGGTGTATATAATATAAAATAAGCGAATTTTCTATCCAAAATGGCCTGCTGGCCCAATGGGTAAGCATCTTCAATTATAAGACACATGAGCATATTCTAATAGAAACTACAGCAAGGCGCTTGACTACGAATCAAGAGATTGCAGGTTCGATCCCTGCGTAGGTCATAAACGAATTTTTTTGGTTATCAACAATAAATTTTGTTCGGATTTTCATTCGGTTAATTGTGTCAGTTAAAACAAGCCACACTACGAGTGTATGCATTTTTTAATTTTAACGACATCGCATCCCAAAATCTCTCAATTAAATATCGCATTCTGCGAAAGCGCAGACACCAGCAGAACGAGTCGCTAGTGCGGTCTTCAGTCGCATTTTATGCCGAGCCGCTACGCATATTCCTATCGCGATTCGCGACCGCGGGGTACTGCCCTCGAAAGAATTATCACGACTTTCGGGTGTCGAGACTCGGGAGTCTAGCCTTTCCCCAAATATGAAGAGGATAAATATTGCCAAGCGAGGGCAACTTGACGATGTAGAAAGACCAGATTAGTGCCTAGTCTGCACATTCGATGCTATCTACAAAATTTTCAAACCGGGCACTCCCCCCGCATCGGTGTGGTTCGTCGCTGTTAACGAGATCGGGAGTTGTTGCATTCCATTGTGTACAACGAAATGCCAGCGACTTGAGTCACTAGATCGCCGTTGGTGACGTTTCTTGCCAAAAGGAAGGGAAGTCTCAGCCTTGATTGCTGATCCAGTCAGAAATTCGAAGGTAGTGCAGCCGAAACATTACGGGCTCAACTCCAACTAACATCAACCACGACTCGCAAAACGCAGTAAAATACAGCACGACTACACCATCACACGGAATCTCTCTGAAATGCCACTATTCAGACCGTAGGAATGGAGAACTTTTACGGACCTCTGTTGGCGAGAACAAGGTGCCAAGCAATAATTTGCTAGTTGAGGGCCGCGATTTTTCAGCTGCGGCTGGGCTTCCTGAAACATAGCCAATTATTGGGAAGAAAATGCCACGAAAAGCGCCTTGCCATAGATGTCGTTAAGAGATACTAATTTAGGACTCGTGAGGCAGACTAGCGCTCCCGTGCCATGGAGCTGAATATTGCTTTTGAATTGTGGGGCAGTATTGCGGCTCTTGGAAGATACCTTACCTGACCTCCGTTATCGTCTTGCAATCACCACCTCGGTCATTCGGTCTCCTTCTTTCACATCGTGCCTGCAAAATACTGCAGCGGATCTCATCGCTGTCGGGATGCCTTTCGACTACATCGAATACCAGAAGAAGTGCGACAGTCTCACAACCGAGGAGCTTCAGAAGGAGTGGGAAAATTACACCCGGCAGATTTCCGGAGGAGCTACCTCGACAGCTGCATCAGTGCTCTTAGGGCCGGCGACCGGGGGGGTTTCTTTACTCGGCCTTGGATTTTCAGGACCACGAATACATAATGCGCGAAAGAAAAGAGAAATCATCGAGGCCAGTTTGAAGACTCAAGGCGCAACCCATCATACGAGAAAACGCGATGTCCTAGGTCCCATGGCTGTTGCGGGAGCGGTTGGCGGGGTCACTATGGGCCTGGCAGGGAGTGGACTTGACGCAGGTGTAGTGGCGACTGGCGCTGTGGTTGAACACAAATATGATGAGCATCAAAAGAAGAAGGGCGAGCAGAAACTGCAGAGCCAGCAGCAACAATCCAACACGCAAAATACCCAAGGACAAGCGAGTTTGGATAGTGGGGCGCCTCCATCTGGCGAATCTCAACCTGGAATGCAAACATCGATATCTAATACTACATACTCATACCATGGATCTCAAATATCGATGAGCCAGACGATTGTCCAAAACCAGACAACTGAAACCCAACAGCAATCCCAGCCGCTATCCAAATGGCATACGCCGGTAGTATATGATGATTACGATGATTACGACGAATATGGCGAATACGACGATGAACCTGTATCAACACCTCTGAATTTACAGCAGCAACCTGCACCTCCATCTATCCCTATTACGGCACCTCTGAAATTGCAGCAACATCCTCCACCTCTACCTATCAGGAATCAAAACCAGACAAGCTTGCAGAACGATGTTCCTACTACAGCACCTTTGAATTTACAGCAAAATCCTCCACCTCCACCTCCCAGGAATCAAAACCAGACGAGCTTGCAGAATGGTGTCGAGCCCCCTCCTCAATATCAACAAGATGAAAAAATCTCGGTGTTGACTCAGCCAACAACTCAGACAATAAACACATTCTCATCAATCCAGGTGCATATGGCTACAATTTCTACCACGAGCACGCCCCCACCGATTACCTCATACTTGGTAACTTCATATCCTCCAGAGAAGAAATCGGAATATACGACTGAAATTTGCGAGCTCGAGGGCGATTCGGACATTGCTCTACCTACTTCCAGTTATGCTGCAGAATGTGAAGAAAAGATTTTTATTGAAGAAACGCCAGCACCGCCAGAAACAAGTGGGACGAAGTATGCACCGTACAAGTCCACCTTACCTCCATCGTAAGTTCTCTTGCGAATCTTTGGGGTTATTTACTGATGACAGATGCTAGGTTTATTCAAGAGCTTCCTGGGGATAACGTGCTCGAAAGTGAACCGCTAGAGGATGAAACTCTGGTGGCTCTCACGGTGGAGGAGGAGATCATGTTACTAAAAGCACAACTTGTTCAACTAGAACTCGAGAAACGCAAGGGCGATGGAGCGAACTCCTCACAAAAGCCCAAGCCTGAAATCCATAACGAGCCAGGAATTTCACCTAACTCTCGTTCGATCTTGGACTCTCCTCAAAGTCCAACTAACCAGCATCAATATTTTCCTCATGCCCCTCCACCACTCGTAATCAACAAACCTATACGTCCTCTATATCCTCAGAGAACAGAGACCCAAAACTATGAAAGGCCACAGAAACCTCATCGTCAGAGTACATCTTTTAATTGGGTGCCTGAAAGTTCGACTCCACAGGATGATAGTCAGGAGCATGACTACCTTCCACATGCCCCAGCTCCACTCTCAGCGCCAAGCAAACCAACACTGGCGCCTCCTTATCCTTTGCAAGCAACCGAGACCGAAAACCAAAACAAGCCCGATTCAACGACTACAGTAGTTGTTTCGGTAACTCAAAATGTAACTAATGTAACTTCGTATGAGGAAACCCATCAACACGACACCCTGCCCCATGCTCCAGCCCCACCCGTAGAAGGGAAACCGTTGACTCCTCCACCTCCGAAACAAACGGCGACAACAACTCAAAAGCCGCCAGCACCACATCGCCAGAGCACAGCATTTGCTTGGGTGCCTCCTGAGAGTTCAACCTCAAATAACGATGGCGAACACGACTCCCTTCCTCATGCTCCAGCACCACCCGGAGCAGGCAAACCGGTGACTCCTCCCCCGCAATCAAGTGATGCGGCAAGTCAAAGACCACAGGCACCATATCGCCAGAGCACAGCGTTTGCTTGGGTACATGAGAGTTCAATTCAGAGCACCGACAGCAAACAAGATCACGGCGACCGACCCTCACAAGCTCCATACCCAACGGAAGACAAGCCTACAGCCACTCCTCCTCCACAAGCAAGCGAGGGAGAAAATAACAACAGTCGGCCTAGACCACATCGGCAGAGTACAACGTTTGCTTGGGTAGCGGAGGGTTCAACCCCGAACGACCATGGCCAACACGACGACGGTGACCAGCTTCCCCATGCCCCATACCCAACGGTAGTAGACAAGCCTTCCTCGACTCCTCCTCCACAAGCAAACGAAACACAGAATCCCAACAATCGCGCAGACCACATCGGCAAAGTACGGCATTTGCTTGGCTACCTGAGAATTCAACCTTGAACGAAGACGGCCATCTTCCTCACGCCCCGTACCCAACAGGAGGAGACAAACCTTCTGCAACCCCTCCTCCCCTACAGGCAAATGAGATCGAAAATCACAACAGTCGGCCGAGACCACATAGGCAAAGTACCGCATTTTCCTGGGTTCCCCCAAGTCCTGCAGTGCCTGACTCTGTAGATGAGCATGATGACTTGCCGCACGCTCCTCCCCCAAATATAACAACGCATTCCGTTGTGATCTCTCAATTGGTCGTGACATCTCAATCTGTCGGAGAGACTGAAGCCCACATCAGCCCTCAAAAGCCACATAAGCAGCGCCCATCAGTTACCTTCGCATCTGATATCCCAGAGCATGACACCGCTGATAACCAAGATTCCCTTCCACACTTCCCTCCGCCTAAACCAAGTGATAAACCAACAACAGCTACTGAGCCAAGTACGCAATCCGAGGCTGATACCAATCCACCAAAACCACATGGCCATGTCCAGCCTCTATTTCGGCGCATGATAACTCGCAGCACGAAGCGTTAGATGATCACGACATTCTTCCACATTTCCCCCCACCTGCAACTAATCAACTATCATCAACTCCCCCACCAATTACGGAATCTGAAACGCATAGTAGCCCACCCAAACCAGAGGTTCAGAATTTTGCATGGGCTTCTGAGATTTCAGTTCAAACTGAAATCATCCAACAGGAGCACCTGCCGCATTTCCCTCCACCTAATCCAGCTGGTCAATCTACAGCAGAAATTGCGGAGCCTCAAACGCATAGTAATCCACCATCACCACATCGGCCTAGTTCTGCTTTTGCTTGGGCTCCCGAGACCCCAGTTCAATCAGAAGCCCCATATCCAGAGGAGCATCTACCGCATTTTCCTCCACCTATTCTAGCAGATCAATCAGCAGAAATTCCTCCCCCAGAAACAGAGCATGAAGCTCATAGTAATCCCCAAACACCGCATCGACCTACCCCTGCTTTTGCTTGGGTTCCTGATGGCCCAGTTGCATACCCATCCGAAGATCAACAAGAACATCTGCCACACTTTCCCCCACCCCTTTCAACAAACCACAACCAGGAAGGGCCTCCACCAGCGGAAGACTTCCATCAGAGCGTCCCAGAAAATTTTCACAAACCTAGTGAAGCCTCTACATGGACTACTGAAAGCACAAGTTTCACATGGAATAGCGAAAACCCAAGTCCTGGCGATCATGACGAAGAGCCTGGCAACCAGCATGAGTACTTCCCTCATGCTCCTAGTCCGGTGCATCAACCAACCACCACTCCTAGCCCTCGTCCAGAAAATCATCGACCCGAGTCTATAAGCATTGTATTTCCTCCCCACAAGCCGAGTCCGGCATCTGCCTGGGAATCGGGTCCAGATCCCAGCCAGCAGCATCAATATTTTCCCCACGCTCCTCCACCTGAAGCGACAAGTCAGGCTGCGACGCCGCAATCTTCTGGTTCGCAGACCACACCCACAGCACCTGCATCTAGTCACCAGAATTTAGGCCAAGAACATCAATACGTGCCCTACTGCCCACCAACTGTTGAAACGTATGAAACCGTATCATCCCAAACCCAGGCGAGCGTGCTTATATCGCAAAGTATCCAACAAAATACAACCCCGGCGAGCGCCACTTCTCCGTCTTCTGGCCAACAAAATCAATACCTTCCATATGCTCCACCGCAGCCTGCCGGAGTAAGCAAACCGGAACAGACAACACCACAGCAGGAAGAGCCTCAGAAGCCAGAAAATCCACCTGTTATGGTATCGCATTTATTTCCCTCCATTCCACCACCTCACAACACCCCTCCCATTGTGACGACCCTTCTTGCTAATCCTCCGTCACCGAAACCTTCTCCTCCAATTATCACCAGTCTACTCTCAAGTGCAGATGAGATAGATTTCAACCACAGCCCCCCTTCTGTAATGACAAGTCTATTTTCATCGGGTTATACAAACCCTACACCTGTCACAAAGGCTACTACTCCTCCGCTACCCCCGGCTGGCCCTCCTCTGAATTTTAGACCTCTTACAACCTCTACACCGACGCCACCGGCAGGTCCACCACCAGACTGGAAACCTCCCCCAACTTCTACCTCACCACCGTCTCCGCAGGGTCCACCACCCAACTGGACACCAACGGCAACCTCGACTTCTCCCCCACCTCCCTCGCGCCCACCTCCTAATTGGGTACCTCCTCCAGCTTCTACTTCACCCCCACCTCCGCAAGGACCACCTCCAAATTGGGTCCCTCCCGCAACTTTTACTTCGCCTCCGCCTGAACAAGGTCCACCTCCAAACTTCACAGCTAGCACCCCTACGCCTACACAGTCCCCGGGACCACCACCGGGTCAACAGTATCAAGCAACGCAGGATACTCCTAACTATGGTACTCAACAACAACCAGCGCCACAACATCAAACTGCTCAGGATTTTTCAAATTATGACAGCCACCCTCAATCCCCTCCGCCACCATATCAACCACCTCAGAATATTCCAAACTATGGCACTCAACAGCAACCAGCGTCTCAATATCAATCAGCGCAGAATGCTCCAAATTATGGTGCCCAAATGCAAACAATTGCGCCACAAAATCACCAACCCCAGGCTCCTTCTATCGTGACGGCAACACCACAATATCAACACAACCCACAGGGGTTTTCTGGCTACGCCCCACGCCCATCAATATCACGAATGTCTTACGTGGTTTCACCAATGTCATCACCCGCTCCACAGTATTCCAATATTCAACCTCCTCCAACTCCATTTTCCCCACAGCCACGCCCTGGCCAAGCATCATTCAGTTCATACCAGCCATCTAGCTACCCACCAAGACCCCCGGTAACACCGCAGCCGCAACCTCAACATCAAGCTAATTCATCAATATCTTATGCTCCACAACAAGTGATGAACCCACCTCAAATGAGTTACGGAAGTCTTTCTGCGATGTCACCTCCACCCCAAGCAGGAAGTTACAATCCAGGCTCAATGCAATACCAGCCGTCACGATTCACAGCCTCACCTGCACCAATGACTCCTCATCCAGGGCAGCAAATGTATCAGGCTGCGCCTCCTACACCTGCACCGGGTATTGCTCCTGGGAATGTGTATTATGTCCAAGCGCAACCGCAACCACAACCCCAATACCAACAAGCACCTAATCCTGGGCATGGGCAATTTGGGATGCAGCCAGTTCAAAATATTCAATGGGCTCCTCAAAATCCGCAGCAAGTTGTTTTCAATCAGCCAAATTATGGACTTCCTCCGCCTATTCCGCAGCCATGGAGGGGGTGAGTTGGAAACAGATCGGAGACTGAAGGTTAGGGAAAGAAAGGATTTCTGTTTAGAGTGGTTTGGGAATTGGTAGCATGATCAAAGAGCATATACCCAGGCGCAGGGAGAATGCATGTGAAATGGACTTAGAGTTAGTGATTATATGCGATACGACAGGGGAACTTAAGAATGTCAGGGAATGTAAGAGTAGTGGCCACCACCAGCGGCCCATTAAGCGAAACCCATAAAAATAAACCCCTTATTTTTAAAGCTTACTTTAATTACAATTTATATTATTTTAGTCGGAAGTTCGGAATACGAATCAATTAATATTAGCTAATCCACGTACTTGAATTACATCCTCGATTTTACAAGTTAATTGCTCGGTATAGTACCGGAAGTCATGTGGATCCACCTAATCCTAGAGCTTTTGAAGCTCCCTATACATATCCTCTGTTTTTCGGTATATACGGCAATTTTTTTTTTAGCTCTTCTTTCATCTATCGCTAGACCTTCTCAATCGGGTTCAGATCAAGTAAAGAAGGTGGCCAGGAAAAGCCACGAATGCTATGTTGTAGGCGGGGTAAG
>JAAMPI010001044.1:0-20686 GCA_013054445.1 Cudoniella acicularis
TGACTAGGATACGGAAGTAGTCTAGCCACTTCCGTCCGAGGATACAGTCGTGGGAACCAAGGTTAAGGATCAGAAGGGGGAGGTTATATTGTTTTCGTCCGTCGATTGTCAGGTGTAGCCGCAAGAAGTGGGTAATCGAGCTTTCTGTCTTCCCGTCGTATCCTCTTACCGTGATCGTGCGAGGTAGTCGCTGGGCCTTAAGATCTAGGAACTTTGCGATATCTAAGGCACAGAGAGTATCGATAAAAACAAAACCATTTGCTCCAGAGTCAGCGAGAGCTTTAAGCTTAATACTATATCCATTATTTGATAGCGTACATGGAATAGTCAAGTGGGGGCCACCCATCAGCTGACTTAAGTCGATCTCTATAAGATCAACTCCGAATTTGCCTAGGTAGGAGTCTTTGCCTAGGCGTCTTCTTTTCCCGACTCCCCTTCGTCATCTTGTCCTTCTTCAAGTAAGTCCTCGACCTTCTTGATATCTATAGCCCGCTTTGGCCTAGTACAGTCCCTTAATATATGGCCAGGCTCGCCACAATTATGGCACGTAAAAGGGGGTGCCGGTGTTGAGCTGTAGAGTCGCTTCTCAGGGGCAGGAGTTGGACGTAGGAGAGTCGTTGGTCCTGGGGTAGCGATTCGGTGGCTATTCGGCAGGGGATCGGTGGTTGGTCGGAAGGCAGGGACGTAGGGAGGCTTCGCTGGGGTAGTGGCCTTCCGCTCACGCGCCTTCTTTTGCCTGCGAGCTGTAATACGCTTGAGTTCAGCGTCTAGGTCGCTTGCTGCTTCGCAAAGGTCCTGGAGTCGTCCGCCGAAGCTACGAAGCTGGGTTGCTAGTCGGTCCTGGAGAGGATCAGGGAGTCGATCGTATAGTCCGTAAAAACGGGACTGTTCAGGCACCTGGGCTTCGTCTGCTAAGTGTAGGAACTGGGTCTTAAACTCATGGAAGGACTGGCCGTCTCCCATCTTTAGGTCGTTGTATTCGACCTCAGCGTCACGTGTACGGTGGGGGTTGGTGTAGATCTCAGCTAGGTAGTCGACCATAGCCTGGGCGGTAGAGAACTTGAGGGACGCTAGCGTACGGTTATTGTATCGAGGGAACAGGTGCTTCCGAGCGTCGCCTTGCGTACGGGAGAAGATATAGGCCATCCTGGCGGCCTCAGTCTCGAAGTGATCTGCGTTCACCTGTAGCTTACTATCGATTTCCACTTCCCAGTACTCAAAGGTGGGGTCTATCCCATCCGACAGCTTGTCTGGGTCGGGAAGCCTTGCGGAACGTGAGGTCTTCTGGGACGTGATAGTAGGGGCTTCTGAGTGGCGCTCTACTGTCGGGAATATAGGAGGGCCTTCGGAGGGTTGTCGGGGGCGTCGGACGGATCGACCACGTGATTCGTCCCTAGCTAAGAGCTGGTGTAGAAGATCCTGGATTTGGTCTATCTTCTGGTCCGTTTGTTGTGACTTAAGTTGTTGGTCCTCTTGGGACTGTTGAAGGTGTAAGAGTCGTGCCTGAACGTCGACAGGCTCGCTGTCGGAACGTTCTGAGGTCGCGTCGCCCTGGGGCGGTAGAATCGGGGGTGGTAATTCAGGGGCTTTGCCCTTAGAGGGGCCTCCAGCACGTGGCGGCATCGTGAGGGTTGTTCGTCTTGTTTTGTATATCGTAGGTTCGTGTGATCGTCGTACGATGATTCGTCGTCAGGTGGGATATTCTAAAGGCCTTCCCAGGCAAGGAGGGAGAGCTTAGTTTAATGTTACAGCTCTGCAAAGGCACGAGGGCCCTGACGTCACGTAGGGACGTACTTGCAAGAAGGTGCTATATTCTCGAAGAAACTAAGCTAAGGAGAGAAGAAGGAGAGGTGGCCCTGAAGGGGCCTTATATACAGGAGGTGAGTCTAGCACGGACTAGGACACGTGACAAGGGGGGCGCGTCGGGGACGCGTCAGGTAAGGGGGACGCGTCAGGTGAGGGAGACGCGTCAAACCAGGTCTGTGACANGGAGAGAGGGAGAGGGAGAGAGGGAGAGGGGGACTTGAAAGGAAGCGTGTATAAGGAAGGAGAGCATATACAAGACGAGCGTGCACAAGAAAGAAGAGCGTGTGCTAGGAGAATATGTATAAGGAAGAAGAATTTACATAAATTTATGTAATATTTATATAGTACGGGTACCGCGGGTACCCATATAGGAGTAAGAGAAACTATACCCACCCGTGGGTACTACCCACCCGCGGGTAATGGGTACTACCCACTACCTATCACGCAGCCTACTCGTTTGTAGTACATGACGTGCTGATTGTTACCCCATGTGGATTAACCAGGCTGTGTCCTTCATTATCTCGTACTACAAGTCTCCGTACACCTACAATCTGGTAATAACAGGCTAAACTCCATATACCACAGCTCAAACATAAGCTGCACACTGATAATCGGCCGGAAAACTGTAGCCAGGGCACAATGGGGGTTCCAAAATACGGATCCGCGTTATAGCTGAAGGGAAGTATGCCCACCCTCGGCTCAGGCATGCTCAGTCTTTGCTTAGGCTCGCTCAGGCTTCCTCACCCTCGGCTCGGGTGAAAGAGGCCGTTGCTCACGTCTAGTGACTAAAACGAAATCGGCACCAGCAAATTATAACATAGAGTTTGGGGGAATTTCAACGAAGTGTGGCTGTCAATCCCACGGCTCATCAGTGGTAATCTCAGACAACCATTTTTCCATTTCGCATCCAACGCGTCAGCATCGCCGCTCTGCTCAGGCGCTACTCACCCTCGCCTCACCTTCTGCTCAGTTTGCTCAGTCTCGTTCCTACTCTACTTTTTAGTGACCAATCATAATTGACTTACTATTCGGCTCTACTGAGTGAAAGTTGTCAACTCTATACGATTGTATTCAGGGAGTCCAAGTCGGCTCCTAAGGAACCCAAACAGGATCCCGCTAAAAATACATCTCTAATCTCAAGGCAGATTCTTCTCGCAAGATAACGTGGCTCTAGCTCTTTCTAAGGAGAATATGCCCTCTAGGATACTGTGACGCCTTTGTTGTCTTCGCTGCTCTAGCTCGCGGTTGTCGCGTGACATGGCTTGAAAAATGGACATAGCCTACATATTGTAGGCCCATTTCCATTCCGAGATCCCGTGATGGGCGTATTCTTGGGACATTTGCTTTGTAGGTTTGCTGGGCCGAGGTCTACTGCTAATGCAGAATCGAGAGGGAAATGCTTGAGAACGGATACACGTAACGAGGAATTCTGGGAGTAGCTATCATGTGTCTACGGTCCTGTGCTACGTGTAACATATGCTGCATGATGTGTCTGCCTGAGTAATGTGACGTGGAAGGACACGGTCCTTAAATGGCACGAAGGACCCAGGAAACTTCACCCTTCGGAAATTCATAAAATTCTAGTCAAGTCATTTAAACCACCATGATCCTCAACCCTTCCTTAACTACACTTACCGGGGTATCATCCTGTCTATTGTCCCGAACGCCTTGGTCCTTGAGATACCCTCTAATATACTCTAGTATACTCTAAACCGCAGAAAAACCCTACTGCCGTACGCGCAAACCTGATTCACCTCCCTCCACGCTTTATGTGAACTCTCTCCTTCGAGTCGACACTCGTGTTGGGAGAGCTTTGCTGCTTCCCTTTACTCGAAGCAAATGACTCGTCATCCTCCGCATCCGTTTCCAGGTACGGTTGTTCGTGCTTCTCTCACTGTAATTCTGTGTCGCTTCTCAGGCCGGCGACGATTTCTCTTCGAATAAACTCCTCCTTGCTTGAATATCCTGACCGCCCTGATGTAGAAGGCACAGTCCGGCGTCGATGTGAGCTGTTTGAGGATGATTTTCCGGCCTGGCTTCGTGATTTGGATGCCTTCTCTTCTCCGGACGTCTCAACGTTCGACAGCGATTCTAGGGCTTGAGTTAGACAACCGCGATTAGAAAAGGTGAGGGACTCACATACTGGTCAATGAATGCCCTTTCTTCTGTCTGCTACTACAGGGAGGATCGAATTTGTTCTGCCCAAACTCTGCATCGGATTTCATAGTATGATCGGGAGCCACCACAAACGTTGTTGTATACGATTTCCTCACAGACTCTTGCTTCTGTAGCTCCCAGGTCAGGTCGATAACGAACGTCATGAAAAGATGATTCTATCGAATTTAGCGGTCTGGAAAGATGACATAGTCAGCTCAGGGCTCTCAAAGCTCTTCATTTGGTGCGACACCGTGCCTACCTCATTGCATTTCGGCTGCGTGATCGTACTATGATCCGAATCCTCCTCCGGTAAGTCTGCTGCTTCGTTCACGTTCGTGTCCCCAAGTTCCTGGAACTGCTGCCCGTCCTCCAGGGCAGCTGCAAAGGCTTGGATCATATCATCGCTGTGGCAATTCTTGCAGCACTCGAGGAAGTGAGCGGTAATGTCTCGTTCCCAATCGAGAACGATGTCGTCGTCCCAATCCCGTTTCGGGTCTTGGAGGATGTATATGCGCAACTCCTCCCAGTTAATCACCTGCTGGAAGCGGATTGCGGCACTCTCGAGGCGCTTTTTGATGCGCAAACCGGGAGGTCCTGGCAGAGGAAGAGGGGGCATGATGTGTCACATGCTGGGCATTGCCGAGTCGCTGGAGCTCTGTCCCCCTCACCGCGCTGTTGCCGTCGATGGAAGTGGTGAGTGTATTCCATTAAGGAGAAGATGACTACTTTACAGGAAGTACTTTACAGGAAGGGCTTCCAGAGCCTATAATTATGGGCGTGGCACCAGGCCAAAGCGTACCCTGAAATGGGTTTGCGACCCGAATCGCAACACTCTCGAGTTCGGCGTCAATGCGCGGCTTGTGGTTATCGATCTTCTTGTAATCCTCTGTAATTGCAAAATCTACCCAATGGGCGAGATTAGCGTAGGTTCAGCGGGGAGCTGGCCCGTGGGCGGTTAGGCCGAACTCGGCCACGAGTTGAACACTCACTAAGTCTAAGAACACAAATAATCGATCAACAGTACTGGTTTGCCATCCCGCCTCCGCTAGGACGTTTATATATGATAGTAGGCTAAGGTGGAAGAACGAAGCAACAATAGCTCAGGCACCGATCAGGGAGCTGCATCCTCAAAAGGCCTACAGAGCCTCAAATTCAAGCAGGATATTCCGCGCCTCTCGAGCTATGATGTTCTCGGGTGCGACAAGGCCTAAAAAGTCTCTGTCTCGTCTAATGTCTGCCGTATATGCTGCTAAGGATTCATGATGCCGACTAGACTCGATACCAAGGGTGACGACCGTGGAAAACACATGCATTGCTGAAGCCCTGGGAGACAGTCAGCCAGTATAACTCAGTGCCATTGTAAATCTGACCATGAACGCAGCCGAGAGATATCAGTCGGCACTGAAGATACCGCCTGTATGATGCCACTTGCTGAAGATAGGCAAATCGACCTGGCTCTAGCATAATTGACCGAGCCCTCAAGGTAATGTTGCTGCAGGATACGATTCACACACATCCGGTGGTATAACAGGATCAGTGTTAGAGACGTCCTCTGCCAAGGAATCCAGGGAAATCGGACGTCCCGCTCCGCTGTTGCATCTGTTGTTCTTTCATCGTTCTGAAGATGAGGCGGAAGTCCGTCGATGACCGTGGCGAGCTCATTGTCTGCCTCAATGACCATGTCGGCAATTTCAGAACCAGACCAACGATAGGAGTAGAGTCTCGAGCGTACATTATTAAAGACAATCGGGATTTTGGCCATTGCGATGTGATATTGAATCGGACGCGGAGACGGCTCGCTGCTTGCCTCGGCTGTATCTGGACATCCTAGAAGCTGAATATCGTCAATGTCCACGGGTAGAGCACAATCGAAATCGACATCCGTGATACAAGGTGTCTTGGCAGGGCTTGAGAGCCATTCGCAGAGGACAAGTTCCCACCAAAGACGTCGACGTGTTTCTTGAGCAATTGGCGTTTCGTGTGGATTCAACTAGTCCCACCCAAGGTTCAGTTGTTGCCCGATGCGAATGGCACATGCCCAGAGGTTCTTATGCCGGATAGAATCACCAAAATTGACAGCGATAAGTCCCAGGATTGCCGTGGCGCGAATGACGGCGACATCACACCGTCGTAAGAAGTCGGCCAGATCCAGAAAATAAAGCGCAGAGTCATACCAGTTCCTGAGTAGTGTTGTACGCGAATGAAAAGCGAGTGCAGATTGCTGCATCTGCTGCACTTCTGCCTTGTTCATGAAGAGAAGAGTGGAAGCCAGAATGCTGAAGTAGACTGCTAGCCAGAGAGGGCTTTCATACTCGACTGACGAGGTTAGGGTCCTCCTGGACCAGAAAAGTTCGTGCTCCTCTCGAATGCCAGGCGCAAAGGTCGCGAAATGCATCCAGTCCGTCCACAAGGCCGCTTGATCCAGTAAGTAGTCACTACATGGCTTAGATGGCCATTGGATCTGTGCATGCTGCGATACGGTTCTGGCTTGTTGCGTGTTTGCCACTGCCGTGAAAAGACGTCTTTCATACTGAGCAACAACATCGCCAACATCGCGTTGAATACCTCGACCATTGTGTCGTAAGGCATGGGGACTCGAAAGCAGGGCGGATAATCGAGCATTCTCTTCCAGGAGAGATTCATAAGATGGGTTGGCGCGCGGTGCATCTGCCGCGTAAATGTGTCCACGCACGCACACACTCTCCACGACGGCACGTGGCCGCGATGCCTCGACGTATGCACTCCTGACAAGGGATTTCTCTGTTGCACTTGACCTTCCGAGAGTAACATGCAATGCACGACAGAGGCGCGTGCTGTGTATGTCGAATTGGCCCCGACGTTGTTGATTCCGAGGCACAATAAAGGAAAGCTGGAAACGTCGTCGACGACGAAAAGAAACACGAATTACCCGTGGTATCTACGATCACGACATCCGAAGGCGGCAGCAGCCACGCAACCTTCGAAATCGACATCGAGAAGAAGGAGACGAAGCAGGCGCGGAGAAAGCCTTGGGAGTCTGAGATCTCGCTTGATGTCGCGCCCGGAAGACCAGATGTCGAGGCCTTGATTAGGGATGTGGTTGAGAAGTCATCGCATGAGGATAGGATTTCTATTGCGGCGTGTGGGCCGGATAGTTTGATGCGGACGGTGAGGAGGACGGCGACGAATGCTATTAGTGTGGGCGGACCCAGTATTGAGCTTCACTGTGAACAGTTCGGGTGGTAGGCTCTGGCAGCCAGTTCTGAATGATTGGGTTGTGTCGGGTTACGAGTTTTTGGTTAGATGGAATGGGCTTGGTAGGGTTGGGTTAGGTTGGATATACAGGATGGTTTGGATTGGATGGGTACAGCATTTAGGCGCTCATTGATGAGTGTGGGGAACATCCCAGTAAGATGAGATTTTTAATACCCGTCCGTATGGATAGATAACCTGCGGTGCGCGGGTGCGGAGAAACTTACTTTCTTTGTGTCGAAATGAAAATTCCTTTTTATTTCACCATTATCACTTGCCTCACTCACTTTACGACACAGCTGGAATTAACTTGAGAGTTGAGATTATTGTGTCACCATTGTTGGAATTTAAATCCCTCCTTCCTATTTCGCCAGATTCCATGAGTTGTGTAACGTCCTGATCTAGATCGAAAGTGCATGAACGCGTAGAGACACCATCTCGGCCATTCGAGAATTCCCATTTTGACCCCACATACATATAAATTCTCGGTAGATCAATTTTCGAGCTACCGTGCCGAGTCCAGGGAAAAAGCTTGGAACCGAGTCGACTGCTTACTGCAGGTACCTATATCCTGGGATACCGTTGTACATGAGCTTTTGCTTCCTTGATGGCAAATGTTCATTTTCGGCAAATAGGTTGTGGGACATTGGGATTTGATTGGTCATTTTCTTTTGCCTTCTCTAGGTTTTCTTCTGGCAGATCATCGATGGATGGTAATTGTTCTGTAGTTTTGTGGGGTAAGTAAATGAGTTGCTCAACTACCGCTCGGTAGATGTGGGGTTATGGTGTGGCTTTGCTTTGGATGTATAGTACAGTAAGACTTCGCGTGGTGTTTGATTGATGGATTTTTCGCTTCAGTTATGTAGTTGTTGGGAATTCGACCAGTCTCCTGGATTGATCTGCCTCGGTTTTGCGTTCATTTCTGCCAAGGCTTTTCTGAGGACACGCTCCTGGGCATTCAGTTCAACCATCTGCTTGCCGAGTATGGATTGCCTGTCTCGTAGTTCCTCAAATTATATGGTAAGTTTTTGCTGCTCTTGTGATGTGGCTTTTCCAATCAGCGTTCTCAATTTTTCTTTCCACTTTGACAGTCTTGGCTTTCCTTGGCTATTTCCAAGCATTTGTATGAAGTCGAGGGCGTCTTGGAGCATGCATTCGACAACGGCAAGAGGGAGCCCAGGCACTCGGTGGACGGCTGTATGGCGAATATAAACTATCCGGCGTAAAAATTGTTTAAGTGGCTGCTTTATGAGGAGACATTTAGGGATGGGTTCGAGGTCTCTCAAAAACTTGCAGAAGATATCTAACTCGGTGGCCTCTCAGCATGTCCAGCTGTATTGATCTGCATGGGAAGGGAATTGTGCGCGAACGAATTTGAAACTTTCTTTTTCGAGTATATGTTGTGTTTTCGTCAGAATCTTGTGTTGGATACTGACTGGGAGGTAAGCCAGATCGAGGGAGGGGATTTTGAATAGACTTAGAGCTTGACTAGAAGTTTGAATTTGTTTTGACGTGAGATTTCCACGATTTACTAGATAGATTAGATCAATACAAACTCAGCTGGATGAATGGGTCGCAGAGATAAAAAGCTCACCTTTCTGCACTTCGGCTTCAGCTTCAGCTTTAGGCACCCGATCCATTTCGCCGGCTTAAGGGCCATTCGCAGTAGTCACCTCATCCATCATCTCCACGTTTTCACCTTCAGTTCCCCGAGGTTCGGTTTTGACTTGCATAAGGTTGATCTGTCGCGCTTGACGCTTTTTGAATCGCTTCTCTTGCCTCTTTCGCCTTCTATTTGCGACCTTCTCGTCCCAAGCTTGTCGCATCATCCTCGAGGTAGCTTTCTCTGTGGACGTGACTGTTTCCTCACCTTTTTGATCTTTTGATGCTTCATCTGCTTCGCTATCTTCCTTGAAAGCAGTCAACTCTTCGTGTGGGGCCATGGCGATGTATAGTTGACTGGGTGATGTATTCAATCTTGAGATGATGTGGGAGTTGAAGAAAGAATCACATAGGTATTACTGAACTAATTTAGCGTTTGCTTTCCCGAGAAAGAAAGCACTCCAGTATCTGTGGAAGGTACTTGTTTTGGCACGTGCTTTTCACAGCATCGCGATTGCTATATTCAAAACGCCGCCAGTACACGTGACTCGTCCCCCTTTCTGAGCTCCACTACTCCAACATCCTTCGCTTACTCGACCCAACTTCAAATCTCAGGCATCAGTAAAACAATATAGAGCTCAGCGATAAGATGCACAGATAAGCAAAAATTTAATATCTAAAAGCTAACAAGATTTGTAATATCTAAATTATTCGACTCGAAGGATTTGCGACATATCATTAAGTGATCGGCAACCGCACAAACCAAATGACCTGGAGAATTCCAAAACCTGCTCTTGTCAGCATGTGCGCATTTCCAAATACTTCCTAAAGTGCCTTGACCCAATGCAGTAATCAAAAGAAACACCTCGCACCGTCATCACTTTAATATCCCATCCCCACGCATCCTGCCCCTCCCCCACGCTCTCACGGGAGAAAAAATCATGGAGCCGCAAAAACACATCACGCTTCATGCGGAATTTTCCCATTCTCGAATTGATTATTGGGTCACATTCCAAATCCTTCGACGCTGTTGTTTCGCACCTTCCCGTTCCGTTCTGTGCTGCCGGAGGATGAACTTTACATAAAAGCGAGGTTTATTAGGCTAAACAGCCACCTCCGAGTTGGAAAGCGTATTAGCCACAATTCATCTTTCCTCTTTTTTGAGGTTGAAAGATAGGAAACGAGAGAGAAAGAGATGAGCCAGGGAGGAAGAAGGAGAGGTAGCAAGCGACGAAGAGGAGGACGGAGGCTTTGAGGAGCGCGTTGCTGGATAGGGTGGGCGAGTCCGCGGATTCCGTGCCCCCGTAGATGGCGAGGGCGATGCCGGCTATGGCGAGGATGGAGATGAAGGTGAAGATTTTGGGGTGGATTGTGTTGGTGAATTTATTCCTGTTTATATCAAGTCCACGGATTAGCTTTCCAGTTCTGAGTCCTTGATGCAGTCTGCGACTTTGAAGTGAAGATAAACTAGTACTTACAATCTCACGAATAACCCAAGGTTCAACAGCGTCAGAGGAGCCAAGCCGATTCCCTGGCAGATGAGCGCGCCTCCGTAGACGGAGTCAGTGGGGTAGTTGATCGAGGCGAGCTGGAAACTAGCGGCGAGTATGCGGAGGGTTGAGAAGGTGACGAGGATGACCCATCCTTCTGAGCGCCGGAATCCGTGGCGCCAGCAGAGCACGAAGCCGAAGATTAGGTATATGCTGAAGAAGAAGAGTTGGATGACGGCGACGCCGTCGCGGTAGGTGAAGATGCCGGGTTGGTCTAGCATTTTTTCGTTGGTGAGCGACTTGTGTAGGAGGTTCCAGAGGGAGGTGTTGTCTGACTGGAAGACGTGTGACAATATCTCGAAGACGATGACGGTCGGATTTTCAAAATGAAAAAGAAAGAAAAGGAGTTAAAGACAGTAGGAGCAAGACAGGAAAAACGGCGCAAAGGACGGACTAGAGGATTATATGCTGCTAAAGCAACAGGAAAGTGATATCTGAATCCCGCCAACTTGAAACTCAAAGATGCCTTAATCCATCCCATGCCAAAATACGTAACCTCACAGCATGCACGCACCAAATTGATACAGAGAAGGGTTCCACAGAGCCATGTTGAGGTGCATTTACAGGGCTCTACGTAAAGCCATTGCGTGGTTAATTATTTATTTTGCAGAGAAGAACTTACTGAAAGTGTTCCAGAAAGCAACTGTGCCTCCGGAAAGCAGTCTCGCCAGATTGTAGATTGCCATTCCTAGCAACGCTGCGTGTAAGGTTGCGCTTAAGTTACCTCTTTCGGTAACCTGGATGCATAAACCTTGCAACCCTCGAACTGCATCCTCATTACCCTTTTCGGACAGGGAATTCTGGTCACGGGAAATAATCAACTTTCTTTCCGGGTAAAATCTTTAACGCCGTCGGCTTTCGCTCTCGAGCCTCGACTCATGCTGTACTATTTTTAATTTTACTTAGCTCATCATGCGCGTTGCCTTACCTCACGTTGAGAAAAGAAAAGGGGTCGCCCTCCTTTACGTCGCTTAAAACCTTGTTTACCCCGCATTACCGAAGGGGTGGCGTCAGAGAACAGCTACTGAAGAGACGTACCTCGAAGAGAATTGCTCACTTGAATTGAAGTTAGCTTATCTGAAGGAAGCGTTGTTATAATTGTATTCCATTTAACCTTTATTTATGCCATTGCATTATTGATTATTCAATATCAAAACAAAATTTCCAGAGAACCATTCAGAGCCGCCTCCGTTAGAATTGGGAATAGCGTCCTCTTCGTCAATTTTGTAATGATAGAGCTGCTCATCTACCCCGCTTCTAGGTTAAGATTTATTTGGTTCTTTTATACGAGTAGCGGCACTGTGGTAGCCCTCTAGGTACATCTTTCGGAAGACCCCTATACGAGTAAACATGCCTTTGGTAACTGTAGCTTTGAGAATCAAACCATCTAGAGCATATTCAGGTCCAGCTACGGGAACCTAGAACAAGTTAGTACCTCGTTTCAATAAGAACGAGAGTGTCAAGTATCAAAGATCCGCTAATAGATTCCAAATTAAGTTTCGCCTGTAATAGCGTTTGTGGTTGGCTTGTGTGGGTTTATTGGATCGATTTCTTGAGCTTGATCATGATGAGCCAGGACTAAACGATCCTCCTCGGAAAGTTGATTTAAAACCCTAAGGCACAGTTGACAGCCACCGTCTGCGGCCTCCAGGAACGCTTGGCAAGATTGATGGTGTAAAAATCGTGGAATATCGCTATCGTTTTGCAAGTACGACTCTTGTGAAACATCCGCACTCGCTTCCTCTTCGGAGTCTACCCCATCCTCGCGTTCTTCTTCCGCCTCGGATTCGTCGTTGAGGGCGGGTTCGACAACGGATTTGTCGGGTTCCTGAGTATGGGAAAGAGTTGACGGATTATCTCCTGTTTCGCTTTCTGCTTGGGACCCCAGATTCGAATATTTGGCGTCAATATTTTGGATATCGACTCCCCAAGAATGGGCAATGCGCTCTCCACGGAAAATCATCTCACACGCCTTGCACAATCCCATCGTTGTCAACAAGCCTTCAGAGAGCGAATCCGGCAAATGTCTTTCGTCGTATGAGCCGCTGGTGACACGAGGAGCAAGCCTGATTCCTGAAATATCTGTCCGTATCGTTGAGAGCCTTGGCTAGCTGGAGATTTGGCTTCGCAATAGGAAAGTACCTACCTAGGTAGGTACTAGGCTCGGTCGGTTCGGGACAGCATCCACCTCAAGTATATCAGATTAACCGCTTCTGAAAGTTTGCCTTGAAAAGTCTAGTCGACGAACAGCGCAAATAGATTGCGATGATATTACTTTGATGTTTTGATTCTTAATCTTGACACAATAAGGGGAAAGTGTTTTTTTTAAATTCTTTTTTCACCTCCTAAAGGAGCGATGGATTTACGATCAATTGATGCAGGAATAGCAGGGATAGAATACCAAGTCTTCCTTTTTTTTTTTTTTTACAAATTACAAAGTGAATTAGTTAAATAAGTAATAAATGAATAAGTATCCGTACTTAGTACTATTATAAGACGTCTGGGTTTTTTATAAAGCATCGAGCATGGAATCTAGAAGAGAAGATTAGAGTAAGACAGAAGAGAAGGTATAGAGAATTTTCGGAATAAGCTATACAAGATTAGGACAGATTAATATAAATAGTTTGATACCTATTTAAAAGAGTTTTCTGACTTTATGTTAGCTCGAATGTCAATGTCTTTTTATACTGCTCACTCGTCTCATGTTGATCGGGAGAAATATTTAGATAAACGAACGAGTCAAAGTAAGACAGCGAATGAGTAAAAGAGCGAATTAGAGAATGACAGTATTTTAGTTTGTCTTTTGCTTTCTCTCTTACCTCATACACATTTCCTAATAAAATATCATGCACTTCCCAAACCCAACCTCTAATCCACCCGCACTGCTTTCCCTGACAAACACCCCTTCTGTAACGTAAAAATTTTCTGAAACATCCCTCGTCTCTTGGACTTCGAGGAACTTCTTATCGCGTAGCTCTGTTTCTGTATCTTAATCATTGATACTACCAAAAATTACCTTGCCCCGCACATCAAAGCTTAAATAACCTCTCTATTCCGTACTATTCAATTCAATTTTCAAGTCCTAAGAAAATTGAATTTCTAAGCCCAAGGACGAACCACAGATTTACGGAAAAGCTCGTGAATAATGATAAAAGAAAACACAGAGCTCATGAGTTAGGGTAGAGCGTCTTGAAAACGTACGAGATTGAAGGAGCTATTATTGGATGCCGTGAAAGACGAAGAAGAAACGCTACAAGGCAAACATTCTGTTGCGGCTAGAAGATTTGGATGTCAAAGAGCGGTGGACGGATGATTTTGCTTTTGAATTTTAGGGAAACGAGAAAGAGAAAGGGAACAAAAGGAAGGAAAAGATTGATTGAAGTAAGGTTACGGAAGAAACACTTGCCCTGCTGCTGCTGTCAACTTACTTACCCGTTTGTTTATTCTTTCCCTCGTTCTTAAAACAACAAATAACAGACCCCCAAACGTCACACACAAACTCACCCCTCAAACTCCCCGCTGAAAAGCATCTATCCATATACCGAGTACGCCGAGTTCTCAGCAACACCACATCAACCCAGCACACACACGACATCCGCTCCGCAAAATGAGTGCTTGTTTTTCTGCGGCACCATTAGATCTCGACATCGAATTAGGAGCATAGCAGAAGAAAGGAAGGAATTTATAGGAGGTTAAGTTGATTGGAGATTTAAGGGAGGGGGAGAGAGAGTCATTTTGAAATTTTTCATTTTCAAACGTGATAGGAAAATAGACACTGGATAGGCAGGGAAATAATTAAGTAGAAGGAACGAAGCAAAATTCACTCCCTACTCCCCCACCTACTTCCAACCTCCTACCCCTCCAACCACTATAAAAGCCCCCCACCCAAACTAATCCCATATCCACAAGCTTTCTCCTTAAGAAGAGCGTTGTCATCGATTTTCGGAGCTTTTATAGGAGCCCAAGAAACACATGTTCGTAGCCATGATTTACGAGCGGGAGCTCACCTTGTTCCTTGTGTACTGTGACAAGAAGGCGAGGAGGGAAGGAGGCGGGTAAGTGCGGATGAGTAAGTTGCATCGTCTGGTTTGATTTCCTTCTTCCCACTCGCTCGCATATTCGTATTATTGTTGTCATTTCTTACATCTTGCTAATATGCATTCAGTCGGTCGGTCGTCTATTTATTCATTCATTCGCACCCCTCTTCCCACCCTACCCCTCTCCCCTCACAACTGAAGCGGCAAATCCTACTTTATTAAACCATACTCGAATGACCGCGCGAGATGAAAGTTATTCGCCGTCTTTCAGTCTGGGCGATAGCGCTGATAATCTCCGCAACGTTTGTTTAAAGCTGGAACTCAACACTCTTTCACTTAAATACCCTCGACTATATTAAAGTAAATAAATACCTTAGTAACTTTACTATCAACAAATAACACTGCACAGAACAAGCTAGACAGATTTAACTATCTGCTGTGATAAACAATCGAGAATCGAGGACGTGGAAGATGTTGGGGTACTTTTATAAGAGGCAAAGGGGACGGGGGGGGGAGGAGGAAGAATGACTCACGAGAACTACGCAGAAGGTACGGAGGTAGAGGGTAGAGGGTGAATGGATCGAGGAAAGTGGAAGGGTGAATAATGAGGAAGGAGCGGAGGGAAAAGAGGGAGGTAGAAGCGCTGCTTTGAAAAATGCAGATATAATTCTCAATAGCAGAGAGTAAATGGACAGACGGTACAACAATCCCGATCTGAAGAAACCAAAGAGAAGAAAAGAGAAAGTCAAAGCCATCGAGTATAAAAGATATCATATATCTCATCCAGCTAGTCAGCTAGCCAGTAGCGCCGTCACCACCTATTGATATACACCCACTGTCCATCGATGCCATTCCATCCCATCCCCTCACCGAATACTATCCCACCATAATCTCATCTTCTCACTTCAATTCAACGCATCCATACAATATCAATTCCAAACCCACCACCCAACCAACCCAACCGAAACCCAGTCTACCCAAGATCAAATCCAGAACGCCAACCCATTGCACTTGTAATTGTACCATGCTTACTTTCTAGCAGGCTAAATAGCCCCTGTCTCCCCAAATACCACCGTGACCCGTAACACAAACAGATTAGTCATCCCACTCCTCGTCCAACTGATCGATCAAGCGATTTTCGTCTTCGGGGCCACGTCCGTTTCGACCACGACCGCTAGGGCCATTGGCGGAAATGGAAAGGGCGCTGTAGCCGCGGTGGGTGGGGAGGAAACGAGCGCAGGATGAAGTGGCGATTATGAGGATGTCCTATTTTAAAGACAAAATATTAGCTTGTTTATTTTGAATGGTGGGAAAGTAGGAGGTGGACGGATAGGTCGTGGAGGAAACAGAATGGAATTGAGGACGCCAAGCCCAAAGCACCGTGATGCCGCTATGCTGTACAGGTATGCTACACTATCCTAAACAACAGGCCCGCCGTTCGTACAAATGCTATGCGGAAAACAGATTGACAAAGATTGGGTATTTGTACATGACGAAGTTGAATGTTCGTCGACTTTTGTAAATGTACTTTTTCTTTTGTTTTGCCGCCGTCCGTGATGATTTTCGTGAAATAATGATGACGCCCCCAAATATAGATGTTCATGAAATGTGGGTAGAGTCCCATGATGACCGCGACATATACGACCTATGGCCCTTTTTTGGCATAAACATAGGCCGTACCTCCATCGTAGGTAATATGCCATCCCGTACACTCGTCACCCGTGGGAAAATCCGTTGCTTCGCTCGCTGGAGACATGTATGCCCGCTCACCTTTATGAAATTCCCAATTCCTGCCCACATGCTGTAATTCGGTAATTGTCTCCACCCTCTCGCATGTGCCACATTTCGTTGGTAGAATACTCCTCCTAGGAAGTAGACAAGGATTGCGATAACTCCTATTATGGCGAATACAGCAGCTGGTCCAACTCCTTGTTTTGCGGGTTCTGCTGATATGCAAGCGTCTTTCGAGAGGACTTCGAAATGGTAGGAGCAATGATCTGGATCGGTGCCGACAAAGGTTACCGACGGTGCTGTCGCAAGAGGATCCTTGTCGCAATGGAAAGATATTAAACTCGATTTTCGTCGTTCTCCCTTCTTGTCATCATCTCGTTTCGTGTTGTCCCCACATGGCGAACCATTTGTATATTGTAGAACTAGTCGTCGCCCTCGAAGTGTCAGATTTGAAGATAGTTGTCTGTTTGACGTCAGCATGGATCAGGCAGCTGCAGAGAACCAACAAACCCAATAGAATATGTTTTGTCATTGTGCTCATAGAAAGCACTGACATTCTTCTTCAAATTGCTGCTAATCCCCACTGGTTTATCGATATCTGCCACAACTGGGGCGCAAATGTTCAAGGTAAAGTTGTACGGAAAGTCGTATCCTCTCACATGCCAGTCATCGATTTTGTCGTTCTTCCCAGGTTTCTTTCCATCCTTCAAAGGCAATATTGACATCTTTCTTAAATCATAGAAAGAGCCTGTGGATGACGCGACGGTACATGGCTCCACAATCTTTTCTTCTGTTGCGGCAGTCGACACCCCGCAATGTATTGCGAGGCCTATGAGTAGGGCGCTAGGTAGTGAGGAGAATAACATGGCGAGGGGTTGAATCGATAACAAAGCGCCTCGAGGCGCAACAAGATAGCGGTGTCTATGATGTTGGGTGGTGTGGAGTGGAAAAGCAAGTGTGGAAATTTGGAATGATGGCACGAACTTCACGGTCGGGACACCTTGAGGTCGAAGGAGGCTTCTCGGCGCAGCAACTTAGCGACATTGTCATGATCCTTGTTCAGGTACCGATCACACGTGATTTCTGTTTTGGATTGACCTAGAAACGATCGAGGGGTGCTTTACCTTGCTTGAACTTTGGTGATAAAGTGAATAAAGTGAAGAGTGTATAGAGCAGAATGAAGATGAAAGAGCATGAATTTTCTCCTAGGGGTTGCATATTTTAAAGCTCTATCGGGATGGCTTCCTATAAAAGATATAGCTGGGATATAATGAATCTGATTACCGTCTGTAAATACAGAATAAACCCAACAAACACGTTCCTCCCTTACATTTTGAAAATTGAGATTGATGGTGAGCCTAAAGACTCTAAACAAACTGAACAAAGTGAAGTCTTAAATAAAGAATATCCTCATGATGCTCCCATCGCAAGCTACAGCACGGGCCGCCCCTTTTCTGCCAGATCTGCGCTAAGCCCTTTCCAGCATGTGCTCATCATCGAGTATGTAGGTTCGCGAACACGAACGGGATCTCGAAATCCGAGTGAGGCCATCTGCCAAATGCCTGCAATCCGCATCTAGACTCTTGTGCTCCATGAAAGCCTGCCTTAAAGCCTCATTGATGGGCGCTTCTATTCACTTTATCCACCACTTCTATTGACATCTTTATGACCTCAAGATGTCTTCGAAATCCTCCAAGAACGCGGTAGCCAAGCCTGCAGCTGTGCAACCGCATGGCTATGAATTTGGGGGACCGTAAGTCAACAGCACAAACTTTTGGAGTTATGCTAATTTTCTTTAGACTCGGCGCATTTGGCATCTCGTTCGGACTTCCTCTTGCCTGTTACCTTGCGACATTCCTTTGCAACGATATTTCTGGTTGCCCAGTCCCTTCTGCGCTGTCCCCTTCGACCTTGACAATCGAGAAACTTAAGCAAGATATTGGATGGCCCGCAAGTGGAGTATCGGGTTTGGCAAGTTGGGATGCCACGGCAAAGACGTTGGGATATTATTTTCTCTCTCTTGTGCTACACCGACTATTGCCAGGAGAAGAGGTTGAGGGAGTAGAGCTTTCATCAGGAGGAAAGCTCAAGTACAAATTCAACAGTATGCGCTTTCGCAGATATTTTGGGAACCAGAGGCTAATTTGGCAAAGCATGGAACTCCTCAATGGTCACCCTCTCTATTCTTGCAGCTGGAACTGCTGCCCAAGGAGCTGATTTCCCCGTCTGGACTTACATCTACGATAATTTCCTCCAAATCCTTACCGCCAACATCCTGATCGCATACAGTATTGCAATATTTGTGTATGTCCGCAGCTTCAGCGTAAAGCCAGGCAATGCGGAACGTCGAGAGCTGGCAGCAGGTGGACATTCAGGGAACATGTTATACGATTGGTTTATTGGACGGGAGCTCAATCCTCGTGTTACAATCCCCTTATTTGGCGAAATTGACCTTAAGGAGTGGTGCGAATTACGTCCTGGAATGTTGGGATGGATCGTTTTGAACTTCACATTCGTGGCACACCAATACAAGACCTACGGTTATGTTACCGACAGCATTGGCTTGATCACCGCATTCCAAACCCTTTACGTCCTTGATTCATGGTGGATGGAGTCAGCAATTCTTACAACAATGGACATTACAACTGATGGATTTGGTTTTATGCTCGCATTTGGAGATCTTGTCTGGGTTCCCTTCATCTACAGCATGCAAGCTCGATATCTCGCCGTATACCCCCTTTCACTCGGTGTCGCCGGCACAGTGCAAGTCCTTGCCGTCCTTGCAACCGGATACTACATCTTCCGCAGTGCAAACAATGAGAAGAATCGCTTCCGTACCAACCCTCAAGATCCACGCATCGCACACCTCAAATACATCGAGACGAAATCGGGCTCCAAACTCCTGATCTCCGGCTGGTGGGGCGTATGCCGACACGTCAACTACCTAGGCGACTGGATCCAAGCATGGGCATACTGCCTTCCCACAGGAATGGCCGGCTACCTCGTTCAACACAGCTCCATCACTCCCACATCCGGACAATCAGCAGCCGACAAATCATTCGTGTACACAGGACCTACAGGCTTCACAGAGATTGTGCAAGGCGCTGCTAAGGGCTGGGGAATGATATTCACATACTTTTACCTGATTTACTTTGCGATCTTGCTCATTCACCGTGAGAGAAGAGATGAAGAGAAGTGCATTCGGAAGTATGGTGCTGATTGGAAGAGGTATACAGATATTGTAAAGTATAGGTTGATTCCTGGGATTTACTAGACAGGACAGGACTGGGCGGTGGATTTGTCTCGAGGGCAACGGAAAAGAGATTTGGAGCATATCTCATCATGAAATTGCATTGCATTGCAGCTCATTGCTGGACTGGGCGGGGTAATGGTTGCATATATCAGCAGGAGAGGCTATAAGGCTTGCCATGTACATGTACGAAATTCCCAACAAAATAATTAACGTCTTCAAATCTGCAAGGATCTCTCTCACGCAGACATGCACTACAAACAGCCAATAGCGTTAAGTAGCAACTCCAGTGATTTAAACACCTCGAATTTACAATCTTCATTTCACTTACTTCCCTGGCTAAACAAAAAATAGCATTCACCACCCACCAATTACGCAAAAGGGGAATCACAAGCCAACCCCTCCATTCCAATTTCCACAATTAGTAACTCACAAAAAACTTCCATATCAATTTAAGCTCGTTAGACTTTTTGGCTTGAATGGCAGAGGGGTATGGAACATGATTTGGGAAATGAACTGGACACTTGGGAGAGGCCGAAGTGCTGAGGTTGAGGTGGCGGGGAGGAGGGGTTGTGGAAGGAGGGAGGGTAAGGATTTAAATTGGAAAGTGGGGTGGAGAATAGGAGAAAAGGGAAGTTGGGATGGAGGGGGGTATGAGGGGTTGCGAGGGGAGAAGTTACTGTCAGGTATTTTCTTGCTGTCAAACACTCACTTGCTTACTCTCACTCACCCTCCCACCCCAAAATCTCGATCCCCCCTCCGAAAGCACCTTCAGAACTCCAAAATTCTTTTTCTACATCGCGTGGAAGAGGGTCAAAAAAAGTAGTGCAGGTTTACAAGAGCTTGGACAAGATTGGGCTTGCCTCGGAATCTGACGAATCTGGTATGGTGTTCACTTTGTGCTATGTTTCATTGAACTGAGTGGGTTGTGTGGGTAGCCACGCTGGTGTTGGTTGTTTATTGTTGATTGGTTGGGAGGGTTGGATTTTATACAGGGCCTTAGGGGTTTGAATGGGAGAGTGAAAATGATTCACGAACATGAAATAATTTCCTCTTTTGGTAATTTGACTTTATACCCAGGAACTGATTGGATTTAAATAGTGAAAGAAACTGACTCGTTATAAAGTCCTGAGTAAAAAATATGAACCACGACTGTGGAGGTAGTGGAGAGAAAATACCTTACGAAAGAGAAAGCATCGACGAGGTATGATGTGTTAGTGGTGGGGGGTAGGTTTCGAGCATGATGTGTATAGAGAGAAACGGGCTATTGGTAAAGGTAGGTGGCTTTTTTATACGTTTTGGATTTCTGGTTTTGGGAGTAG
>JAAMPI010001045.1:0-20679 GCA_013054445.1 Cudoniella acicularis
TTTTAAGAAAAATAATATATTAAATATAAAAAGATATTAAGAGTCTAAATTATATTAATAAGAATAAAAAAATATTAGATTTATTATATTAATAGACTTAAATTAATAATAAAAATAACTATTAAAAGATAAAAATAGATTTAAGATTAAGATATTAATTAAAAGATATCTATTAATTATATTCTAGACTTTAATTCTTATAATAAAGAATAGAGAAAGCTATATAAGATATAGAACTCTCTTTTTATATTATCTAGTTCTAGATTTCTTAATAAATATATTANAAAAAAAGATACTTTTTAAAGTTAAGGCTAAGCTACTTAATAGCTTATTACCTGATACTAAAGTCGCGATCTCTCTAGATTATTAGTCAAGTATAACTCGCCTCTCTTTTATAGCTATTATAGTATACTTTATCGATAAAGATTAGAATTATCGTAAAGAGCTTATTAGATTTAAGAATCTTCGAAATGTCTATAACGGCCGGACTCTTATAAAGACTCTTAATAAAGTTTTTATTAAGTTTAATATTACGGACCGAATTATCTTAGTCACGACCGATAACGCCTCTAATAACGGTACGATGATAAATAAAGTTAATAAATAGCTCGAGACGATATTTAAAGAAAAACGCTTTCTTAGTAGTATCTTATATCTCTCTTGCCTTATACACGTCTTTTAACTTGGCCTTTCCGATCTTCTTAGTATCGTCCGTATTAAGCTAACTAATAAACAATTTAAAAAGAATTAGAAAGAAGACTAAGAGTTAAAGGAATTAAAGGGTTTAGAAAAGGATCGTAGAATCTTTTATATACTCGCGAAGGTATATTACCTAATAGCCTTCTAATATTCCTCTTAATCTTTCTCTTAATCTTTCTCCTAATCGCTAACTTCTAATATTAGGTTCGGAAGATTATAATCTTTATAAATTCTAATAGGCAGCGTCTCTATACTTAAGAAGACGTTTAGAAGCTATTTATCGATAACCCTTTTTATCTCGAGATAATACGATACCTTCGACTAATTCTTAATATCAAAACACGATAAGATTTAACTTGTTATATACTTGTCCGCTATCGTCGAATAAGGGTAGTTATCGACAAGTTTACGTCTTCTAATGCCTACGCGAAACACTTTTCTCTCTCCTTAACCGAATAGAAATAGATCGAATACCTTATTAATATTACGAAGCTATTTGTTTTTTTTTACTAAATAAGTCTCGAAGACAAAAGGTATTACGATTTCTTATACTATTAATATATATAATCAACTCTTTAAACGCCTTTTTAAATCTCGTCGCCGCCTTATCGATAAGAAACCAAAATATCCTTAGGTAGATTCGTTTCTAACGGCCGTCGATAAGGCTAAGGTTAAACTTAATAAATATTATAAGAAACTCTTTAGCGACGTTAGTAGTTTATATGTCTTTAGTTCTATACTCTCTCTTAAGATTAAGCTTAGAGTGTTTGATCTCGAATTTCTCTAGCTTAACCTAGATATAGCGCTAGCCTATACGATATAGAAAGACGAGTTTAAAGAGCAAATTATAAATGCCTTTATAAAAGAGTATACGAAAAACAATAAGACTATTACGTAATAACTTGTCTAAACACGAATAAAGAATAGGCGCCCGATATCTTATTTATTAGTACGATATTTAAGTAAGGGTAGCGATAAAGGAAGGCCTATCGAAGTAACGAAATTAAAAAGATATCTTAATAAGTGTTAGTCTCTCCTAATCGTTCTCCTAATCGATTATACTTATAGTTATGTTCTAGTACCGTCGGATATAGAACCGCTATTCTTTTAGTGTTCTCGAGAAAGGGATTTTCCTTGTCTTATATAAATAGCTCGAGATATTCTATATATCCTTATTACTAGGGTTAGAGTTAAACGAGTCTTTAACTTTTATCGGGATATTTATTACTATCGTCGTAGCTATCTCTTACCCGAAACGATAGCTATATTGATTCTTTACTTTTACTCTCTAAAGACTAAAAATCGTCTTTCTAAGCTATATATAAAACTTCGCTCTCTAATCGACGTCTCTAATCTAGACGAGGATAATATGATCTAAGAGATTAAAGATCTTGACCTTGACCTAGAAATAGCTAGGGAATATACTCAAGCAAATTTTATAGACTAGTATATTAGTAATAAGGAAGAACGGACTCTACTCGCGAGATCAGCCCTTATAAAACGAAAGAAGGAGTTAAAGAAGAAGGTAATAGCCCGAATTAAGAGGCTTACGATTTAAAGTAGTGACGTATACCAGACGTTTAGTAATATTAGTAAAGTTCAGGCTATTTTATTACGCTAGAAAGAGGAATAGTAACGCCAATCCCGACAATTTAAGTCTAAAAATAGCTATATATACGACGGACCTTACTCACCTAGACATGATCCGTATTCTTCGGCTTTAAGCCGTACTAGTACTAGGTATGTTATAGCTAAGGAAGGGGAAGGCTCTCCTAGTCGACTTTAACCTCAATCGCAGTCCGTAACCGAGCTAGAAAACGACTTGGACTTAGGACAACGTGTTAACCCTAGGCCTAAACTCAAATCGCGACTGCTTAAGTCAAAGGCAAAGAGCAAAAGCAATGGTCACTACTTATAGAATATATCCCTTCCTTCTACTCCGAAACCTTTAGCTATAGGATCGAATGCTAGACAGTCTACTATTACACGCTAAGGCAAGCGTAGGAGAGAGGAGGAATCTTTAGAGGCAATAGCAACTTCTAAAGGTAAGAGAAGAGCGATAGAGGTATTAGATAAATAGTTTAGCAAGTTATAGATAGTATTTTAGATAATATATAATATTTTCCCCTGATATATTTTAGTTCTATGTCCTAATCAGTCTCCTAATCAATCACTTAATTAATCCCTTAATTACCTTATTAGCTATTCTCTTGATTATTAGAAATATTTTAGAAATATTTATCCTTATAAAACNNCTTATATATAATATTTATATTTATAATATTATCTTTTATTAGTTATAATATAGTTTTTTCTATTTAAATAACTATATTATTATTATAGACCTAGTTCGACGCTAAGATAGATTAACTTAATTCGACGCTCGTCGATTTAATAATTTAATAATAGCCTGTCCTTCTAATCGATAGTCGATTTAATAACTTAACGACTAACCGAATGACTTACTATCTAGGGGAGTCGCTTACGGACTACTTCGCTTACTAGCGCTATTTGTATAGTTAAATAGAGCTTCTCCTTCTAGGAGAACCTCTTCTTCTCTCCTTAGCTTAGTCTCTTCGATAATATAGCACCTTCTTATAAATACGTCCTTACGTAACGTTAGAGCCCTAATGCCTTTATAAAGCTATAATATTAGACTAAGCTCTCCTCTCTTACCTAAGAAGGCCTTTAGAATATCCTACCTAACGACAAATCATCTATACGACGATTATACGAACCTATAATACTGTTATAGACCTAGTATAACGTATAGTCCTATAACTAGTAAGACTTAGACAGTATAGCGCTATATACGACAGGAGGCTACGACACGTCCCCCTAACCCCTTATCACGTGACCTCGCTTGCCAGTACTCACCTCCTGTATATAAGGCCCCTTCGGGGCCACCTCTCTTCTTCTCTCCTCAGCTTAGTTTCTTCGTTAATATAGCACCTTCTTGCAAATACGTCCCACGTGACGTCAGGGCCTTCGTGCCTTTGCAGAGCTGTAACATAAGCGAGCTGACGAGGTTAATCGTCGACTACGTCGACTAGCGGGGTAAAAGGATCTATATAAGCAAAGGAATTTCCTTACTAGTTAGGAGCTTCGTACTTAACTTACTTTAGTAATCTTATATTATACTTTGATTATCTTTGCTTATAACGTGCTAAGCTTCCTAATTAGTAACCACTAGCAGTATCGCTTTGCCTATACTCTTACACTACTAATCCGACAGACCTCCTGCTTACCTGAGGTGCCGACTTTAGTTAAGTAGACCAGTTCCGTTATATACGGCTCTGCAAAGGCACTAGGGCCCTGACGTCATATAAAAACATATTTATAAGAAGGTGCTATATTATCGAAGAGACTAAGCTAAGGAGAGAAGAAGAGGTTCTCCCGGAGAGAGAAGCTCTATTTAACTATACAAATAGCGCTAGTAAGCGAAGTAGTCCGTAAGCGATTCCCCGGGATAGTGAGTCATTCGGTCAATCGTTAAGTCATTGAATCGACGAGCGTCGAATCAAGTCATTAAGTCGACTATTATCAAGTCAATCTAGCCTGGCGCCAAGGCGTCGAATTAGGTCTGTGACAAGTCCCCTGTAAAGGTTAGGAAGGCACCTATACCTAAAAAGAAGGCAGTGCGATTTATTAATGTTAGTGTTAAGGAGGGGGTCTCTACTAAGCTAGAAAAAAGCATAAAAGGGGATCGGGTATAAAAGCACCACGTGTTTTTAAATAGGGCACTTAAAAAGTTTATATTCTTATATATTAACTATCGATCTCTTTATATATTTAATAGCTAATAATCATCTTATATAGTTATTTAATTATTAACTTTTAAAGTTAGTAGGTGGTTTAGTTACATAAGCGGGAATTCACCCGGGAAGTCGAGCATGCGTTCGGGCTTCAGGCACACGCAACCTATCCTTTTGACGATAGCAGCGTCGACGAAAGTGTCTCGCTCGAAGGTTAATCTTCGCCTAGAATGGCGCCGAATCTTGTAGAGTCGCAACATATGCAGATCCGTGACATGATCTTTAATAACCGTCCTCCACCAGGGGGTGCACGAATAGCCGAGTCACGATAATTAGCCAAAGTTAAACACGTACAAAACTAGCCTAATCATAAGAGTTAACAGGTGACAAAGGAACTCTCCCCTATACACTTATTAAATTTTTAAGAAAATCGTTTAAATTGTAGTTCGCTAACTCGATTTGGATTTATATAAATCAAATACCAATTGACTATTCTAAATCTAACTCAAATACTTCTTTAAATCTGATTCAAATTCGATTTAAATTTGCCTAATACTGTTCAGACGAATCTACACCAAAACAAATGCATTTTTCCCCCTTGTTCGCTTGTGTGTAATTGAGATGATAACGTATGAGTTTGCGGCCTCCTAGAGGGACTGAGGGTGCCACTCTGACGAATGCGGAGGGACCCCCAAATGCGCAGAATATGAATCCCCAAAGAAGATCATAAACGTAAAAAGGTGCAGAAGATCTGCCGTGAAACGCGCTCGACTGCAGGATCTCGCATTTTTTCCTAGATCAAAGTTCAGATTAGCCTAGCTCTAGTCACTGCATCTGATTCAGGAAGCACTTACCGTGACTTATTCACGAAGAGCTAAATTGTAAGCTTTCGTCTGTTCGTCTTCCCTACTCCTGCCCATCATGGCCAGGGGTTACGGGAAAGGATGCTTGCGAACAGGGACTCGGATTGAGCCCACGTAACGTATACCGTTGAAATTGGTGAAAGCGACAACAAGGACAATGCGGTTGATCTGAAGCGAGAGAATGATGAGAGGCATCCTTAAATCTGCCAGACCAAGGACTTTGTACGAATTGCTGTGACATCACATTCTCGGGTTGAGCAATGGTTGGAAAATTGGATTGATAACAGTGCGTAATGGCTTTTGAAGGCTCTTCCTGCTGATTCGAATTCCAGAACGATGGTTGGTCAGAGTATAGATTGTAATATGAATAATTCAGAGACGGTAGGGGCTGAGAGAACTCCGCTAGACCAGACATGGTGACAGGAGCTCCACGAAGGGACCACGTACGAGTCATTTCTGTCGCGACACTGGGAACAAGTATTGGGTCGACATCCCGGATCCGTTGCTGTGAAGACCGAGCTCCGTCAGAGAGCTCACTTGAGACGAAGGACATGACCTCGGGGCCAGCTTGTGGATTCTTAGGCGACCTTGCTTCAGAAATGGCATGAGAAAGCGTGATTCCAACTCCTGTGCCTGAGTTGGAGTTGAAGTTCTCACGAGAACACATTTCCAGGCTCAGTGTAATGCTATCCATGCCAAAGTACCTTCTTGCATTGCTCCAAGGTTGGTCAAGACTCTCTGCCCAGATAGGAAACTTCGGGCAAGTATTTCGTAGCCGTAAGCTTATCTCTTCACAAAGGTCTTTCAACCAAGATTTCAAAGCTCGTTCAAGATAGATGTCATTCTGAAGCAGTTAGTTCACTGTTTGCATGATTTAAGGAAGTGAAAGCCTTACGCAGAGACCGTGACGAGTGCCATTGTAAAACCCTTGCAAAGCATCATCCATTTCGCAATATAAAACACCCGCCGCGGCGATGATTTTCTTACAAGTTTCAAAGTCATCCCCCAGTAAATCCAACCCGCGAAGAGATTGCAACAGGTCTTGACTGAGCTCGCTGAAACGAAGGATGCTGTATTTCACAATGTGGCTTCGGAGATCAACTTCGGTGTTTTCGTCCACTAGATTGAGGAGTTGTGGAATTCTTGGAGTAGTTGGCCGGTTTTTGCCAGAAGGAAATATGACACACAAATAACATCCAGCTAGAGATGCTAAAGGGATGAATCTTAAATCCACATCTCTGGCTCGTATATCCAGACGGAGAATATCAACCAGATCGTCCATTTTTTCTGTGAACTCTTTATTCGAAGGGTAGAATTGATTTTCAATTTTAATTCGAGCGGATTTTTGTTGGTAAGTCGGCCGACTTGTCATGATGGAAATGGAAAATATTATGTCAATATTCTCTTGGGGATGAGGAGAAAGCCTTGGAGTGTCTGCGACCAGTCTGTTTAGACAAGTCTCGACATCTGGCAACGATGAGGCAATTAGCGAACTATTCTGTTCGCAAAACCCAGCAGAATGAGGCATAGCGGAAAACTCACTGCTTTCTTGCAGAGAAGGGGAATCGGGTATCTTTACAGGCCCCCCCAAGCTCTTTGCATCGATTACAGCAACCACTTAGAGTACCCCTCTGGCACTAAAAAATCAAATCAGCAGTGTCAATCTCTGCAACGTGAAGAATGCGTACTCTTCGTTGCATATGCCAGCAACCAAAACATGAATTTGGGTCCTTCTTTTGCGCCCGTTTAGGAGGCCATCTAGTCTCGACTTGTTGTGGCCGAAGTTCACGACTCATGGTAAGGTAAGGAAAGTATGTGAGAAATGCAAAAAAAAAAAAAGCGTTCTTCGCACCGACTTGCTCCCTTCAGCTAAAGGAAAAATGAAAAGAGTCGATGAGAGGCAAGTTGATCCAAGAAAGGAATGTCGGGTTTGTTGCGACCGCTTGTAGTGCCATTATATGGATGTGGGTGATTGATAGCTTGGTGCGGCAACCTGGTGTTGGTTAGCACAGCCTACGAATGGCAGACATGTCCCGCCGCCACTCCCTTGCACATCGTCTCCCGGGGAAGTGAGGTATTAAATTATGGTGGCCTGGAAATTTTTAAGGCAGCTTGGTTCTTGCAGCATCGAGTCCCTGATTGGAAGATTCTTTGGTGCGGCTGCTCATGGGGAAAAAATAATGAGACGTGGATGCTGACGAGTCGTCAAGCTGAAAGCCACTTACCACCTTGTGCATGAACGAATCTACAATCTGACCTCGTGCAATCCGATTGGTGTCCGCACTCAAAGGGTCCGTTTTGTTATATCAGAGCAGGAGCACAGCCTTCTTAAGTTTGGGACGATCTGGATCTTTTCCTCCCTCTCACAGCGAGTGGTGCATATAAGGAACCCGACTCTTCCAGAATCAAAAGACCTAACCAGTGCCTGAATTTCAAATCTTAAAGCCGTATAAGAGCCCGAATTTGAAGGCAGCATTTCATGGAGATCGCAACGACACATGGCGGCGGGCCAACGCAGGTGCCACCTGTCCTAACTTCTCCCGAAGACGTTCCATTTCAATTACCTACCTTAAACCAAGATACTCATACTACATCTTCGAACACGAAATCAGCGACAAAAAGGTCTAAAGCACGTCGAGAACCCAACTCTCCCTATAGCTCTACTGCCAAAGAAGGGCGAAAGGCTCTCGACGACGGCTTTCAAGTCAGGAGGCTTGATCATAGACACTTCTTCAGTCCCGGAAGGGTCTTCTTAACCCTTTGGACTGAGCAATTCGGCGGCGCTTCGACCACACCAGACACCTCTGTGTCTGTAGTTGTCTTTGGTGAAAAGGTTCACTCAAAGATACGCCGATTTATAGTTGTCCGAGACAACGATCGGTTTTGTACCTGTCTTCCTATCGTGACATACGTTAATGGAAGCAAAAAAACCGGGACCAATCTTGAAGATCACGGCATCATCTACGCCCAAAGTCCACCACAACAGATCAGCGGCATTACAAAACGCCCCGTTCGAGTGAATACTGCCAAAGATACCAGCTTTAAAAACACATCCTTGATCAACTACGCCAGAGCGTACACAATCGAAAAGAATGTGAAAGTCAAAGACTGTGGTGAGCTTGACCCGGTATTTACGAACATTCTTTGTGAAAACTTCCGGGATGTCTTCGCAACATCTGGAGATGCCAACAGTAGCACATCTGCACCTGAGAACGACAGAACCATTGCAGAAAGAAAGTTTTTGGATTTTTCGAAATTCGCTCATCAACTCGGATTGCATTTGCCGGCAGGCTTTTGCTATGTAGAGAGTCTACGAACCAAATCTTCCATGGCAGCTATCGGGGAACTTTCGGCTTGGATTTTGGCTGTTAGGTCTTTGCTAGCACATGAATTTTGTCCTTCTAATATGAACTGCAATAATGGAGACTTGGAAACCCAGAGTGACGCTCGTCAACTCGATTCTCGTAAGCACATCCGATTCTCATACGAATATTCCAGTATTAACACCCTGCAGGCTTCATGATCATCAGCAAACCGCTCCGCTTTTTCAAACCTGGCCGAGTTTTCAAAGTCCTGTGGACAGAGCCGGCTGGAGGTACTGCTAAAGATTTTGGCACAAATTTTTACACCAAGGTTAATTACAACGAATTCGTGTACTCCAAAATTCGACGATTTGTCGTAGTGCGAGAAAGAACACACAGCTGCCTGTGTCTCCCACTCTACACGTACAGCGGCCAGGGAGCAACGAAATCAGACATCCGACCTCAAGACCACGCACTTGTCTACGACTCCAAGCAAGAACGATCTAAAGTTCCAGCAGAACGAGATATGACGAAGGATCCATTTGCCATCGTGGTTGAGGATCCAAACGAGACCATTGACTCCATGACTCGAATGAATTTCGCACAGGTCTATACCATCCAGCATAACGTCAAAGTGGCCAAGGTTGGCAGAATCGCCAAAGAACATCTTGATCGCCTCAATAATTATTTCATCGAAAGTATCATAACCTAGCTTTTTACGTGGCTCTATCCTGAGCCAGCCCCTATCGCGAGATGAACTGTGTTTTTGATTTGGGGTTTTATATGTTTCCTCTCATTTGTGCGCTCACTTAGTGTGTTGTATTACCGGAAAATCGATGAGACGCTCTCTTAATTACCCAGTATCGATCGGATAAGCAATTTAAACTCATTTTTTGGTTGATTCTGTGTGATGCGTTGGTTTGAAACAGCAATCAGACAGTGAAATACCTTGCCCTGCCTACTCCTAGGACCAAAGCATTCCCTTCCTTTCCTTTCCTAGTAAAAAAAAATGGGTACTCCCTCCTCTACTGCTAGGATCATTACGTTCCTGGCCTCTCCTAAGGACAGGAATGGGAGAGGTAGGGAAATGTTTTCACTATACCCAGGTTACATTTTATAGTTAGTAGGTATAAGAATTGCTCGTAAACACTTCTTGGTACTTAATTGCCTCACTAGTGACATTTGAATTCAAGGTAGATATCCAGCGCATAAATGACAAAAGGTTTAGTGAAATGACATCAAAGCTAACTCAGGAGTATCCCAACTCGATTATTAGTATTTACGCGCATTTTCGGGGTTTGGATGATTGTCGATCAGGATATAGCAATGAGAGAGATAGTGAAACTTATGCTGCGACTTGTTCAAAAATGCCATTCGATTATATCATTTATTATTTAAATTAAGAACTTTTATCTATCTTGATGTCCAGGAACCTTGAGTTTACTAAACCCTACTTACCCTTTCCAAATCCGTAACTTAGTCCAAGGCTATAAGAGTACCTTCGCACAAGGCCTATATTCTAGAGAATCGAGTCCCTTCCAGTGTGCTTAAGAAATAATCAAGTATTTAGATTACTAATCTAATCTAATTAGTAATCAGTGATTAGATTAGATTAGAGGTCTCTATAGAAGGCTTGATTAGATTAGAGTAGTAATCTGATTAGTATTCTGATTAGTTATACTAAAAATAGATTTTAGAGAAAATATTTAGACTTTTATAGTTTATTAAATAACTATTAACTATTTATAAAGGATATAAGTAACTCTAATAGATATAAGCTAAAAGTATAAGTTTATTTAGGTTTAATATAAAAAGGATTATCTTCTTTTAAAATACTATTTTTTAACTAAACCTCTTTATATTCTTTCTTATTATTAAATATCCCCTAACTCTTAAGATATATAATCTTATTAGAACTCTCTTTACTAAGTCTGTTCCTTATTTTAGATATAACAAGAGACCCTTAAGAGAAGTATCTCTTACTACTAGCTAAAAAAAGTAGAGATATATAGATATTTTCTAGTAATTAAAGCTAAGATAGAGTAATTGTGAGGAGGAGGCGTTAGTAGGCAAAGAAGTCACGTGTAGCAGGAAAAAGATTCAGTATAGAACTAATCTCTGGCCCTAGGGGGTTCCAGAGAAGCCCCCTTTTTATTAGCTATCTGCTACCGATAGGAGTCCGATGCCAAGGCCCAATAATGATAGAAATCAATAGCATTATCTAGCATCCTGTGCTACGTATCAAGTGCCCTAGAACCATAATCCTGGATGTTAGAGGTTTGCTACCGACATCATTCCGGACATCCTGTTGAAGTGTGTGCCTGGTAGCCTGAGGCTANTATAGCACCTAGCACGTGCTTTAGGGCACGTCTCACTTGTAGTCTAGAGATNTNGCCCGACGACCTGATCTTNGATTCTATATAGTTNATAATATACTTGATTTACCCTAATTAAGCCCTCCGGACGATCCCTGTGTTGCTATTGCTTGTATTGATGATACTACTCATCCGACTAGCTAGAGTCGACTAAATCTAATACAAATCGCCTCTTCCGTCCTTCGCTTATATAGAGGCTGAGTGGCCTGATCGCCAGGGCCACCAGGGCCGTCACACTTGAATATATTTAATAACCCCCTTATACTATGCTAGTAACTACTGAGTCATTAATGACCTATCCTTCTAAAACTTTTAGTAAATGACTCACGCTAGCAAACTCGCTTAAAATTATATCGCTTAAGATTGCCGAGAACCTTTAAAGTGTTTGATGGAAGGTTCTCGCTAAGCACGTGATTCAGGAGTCTCGGCTAGAGCCATCATAATTTTGAAAAACATATAAATATAAAATGCTAGACTCTAAGTCAAGACACATAAATGCAAAACAACAGACTCTAAATCAAGAAACATAAATGCAAAACAGCAGACTCTAATTCCAGAAATATAAATGCAAAACAGTAGCCTCTACTATAACTCCTCTCCCCTCCCTCCCCCCTATCCCTTGATAGTCGCTGGCCTCTGTATGTCCAACAAAATAACTCTCGGTCTATACATAGGAGCGCCGCTCCAAGTTCCGTATTAAAACGTAATTATCAGGTTGTGTTGATGTAAGGAATCTGATGACATCCCTTTGACCGTCGCGCCAGTTGCCGCCTTGCCAACAGCCTTCTCCGCCAAAGTAAGAAGCTTGTTTCCCTTAGTGAGCTCGGCCCAGCCCACGTCGTTGTGTGCAAAATGGTGGTCACCGCTAGTTTTGCAGACCGCCTCCATGGCATTATGAGCCGCTGTTGTAGAACCTTTCTCCGTGACATCATCGTACTCCAACGTGTGAATGGTGTTTGGCTCGGTTTTGGTGACAAACTCGTACTCGTTCGCGATCAATACTTTAGGTGCCAGTGGAGAAGTATCTCCTGTAACCCAGTAGACGAGCATCTTGCCGGCGGAAGCGTGGTATGTCAGGACTGTCTTCCCATGGCGGGCCCTGGTCTTGACATCGACTTTCGTAGTCCCCGACCGTACCATGCCAGCACCTAAGACATGGTCTACGAAGTTTCGTTTCCAGAGCGAAAAAGTGGGCCAATTAATTGAGCGCGTTGACATCGATCTATGCTTCATTGCACGTGAAACCGCTTTCTTACCTGGCGTACGTCCTTTGCATGCTGGGTCCTTCTTGCCCGTCGTCTTTGTCTTCTCCTTCTCCTTCTTGCCTGTCGTTTTTGTCTTCTCCTTCTTGCCCGCCGTCTTTGTCTTCTTCTTGTGATTTTCAGTCGTGCGTCTTAGGAAATTGCTCCCTTCCTCCATTTCCAATGCCACTGACACCTCTGGAATTGCTAGAGCTGTACTCGCTGGTACCATATTTTCTGTCACTCCTGCCACTACTCCTTTCTCATCGTTATTATCTCCACTATTGCTGTCATTTTAGCCTACATCCAAAAAAATACTTAAAGTTGTGACATACTGCTTACAAAGGGACACCGCTCCAAGTCCAAACAATAAGAGGTATGCAACTTTTTTGAAATGCATCTTGAAAACTCTTTCTTTTGTTGAAAAACAAGATGCAGTTAAGTTGTTAAAGGTTTAGAGTGGAAAATGAGTGTTGTTAATAAAAGATATTATAGGTGTAAAGCCGCGTCTTGGAAATTTGAAAGGAATGTAAACGTCAAATGAAAGCTGAAGTAGTATCTAGAAGGAATGACTAGGTACAGAATTGTTTGTGAATTGATGATAAAAGAAGTGACCGATGATGGTTCTTTATATGGTCGACATTAGAATAAAGCATATGGAACCCTTCCTTGCTATCACAGTCAGCAATCACGTATTTTAGTCATCTCTGAGTAGAAAAGTGATAGAAAAGGAGCGACGAGGCTTTTCTGGAAGGAATCGTATCTTCCTCCCTCCTCCCTCCTTTCTCACTATTTCATTCCATCCTGGCATATGGCAATAATACTGTGCTCCTTTCATCCTATCTCAGCATATTGGCAACGATACTATGCTCCTTCCTCTGCTCTCGAGTTAGGGAAGGAGCATAGTAATAAACCAGCCCTTTGGTGACGTAGGGTTGGAATAAACCTCTCACTCAGCGTCAATCTCCAAGCTATTCTACATATACACAAGGACCCATAGAAGGAAGTATTAAAAATTAAAAATTCTTATATGTATTTCTCTATTCTGGCGATCAAACAAGATACTCTATTATCTAGGCATCATTGATTAACTTCAGCTCTAGTATTGAGTTCATGTAAACGAGCGATGCGTTAATTCCATGTGGTGTTCATCTCCGAATTCGGAATTATGGATTCCATACGTGTAGAAATGACTGCATATAGGATTCACGGATCTCTCGTGGAGATGAACGCAATACGACTCAAGGCTTCCTTGTTGGCTACGTGATGCATTTATAATTGTGTCATGTATAATGTAACTCATGTTGTATGGTTACACGAAGGTAGGCTCACCAATTAAAGGTTAGAAAAAGCTGTATACACTTGCTCCTACTCCCTGTCGCCCCCGGACCGGTAGCCGAATAGGCATGTGCTGAGTGAGATGTAGAATAGTTGATGTCATAGAATTGATGACAAATCCAACAATGCCTAGTAAGAACTTAAAGTCTATAGCCGTTCAATTCTATTAATAATAATCACCACGGGATTGCACTTCAAACGCAATATCCAGTCACCAGCCATGGCCGCAGCAATATAATGAACAACTCTTCGTGATCCTCCTAGGGTGGTAAATGGGATGATTCGAGCAACCATTAGATGCCCGCAAGCGCATCTTTCACGATCACCGGATACACGACCATCTACAGCCTCTCGAATCCTGCGTAAACAACATCCAGCACAGTCAAACGCTTTTCATTCGGTTTTGTGAACGTAATTCTATTGCCAAAATTAACGAGCTACTTACGCAAATCTCAGACCTCCAGCACACTCAAACGTGTTTCATTCGGTTTTGTTAACGTAATTCTATTGCCGAAATTAACGAGCTACTTACGCAAATCTTAGACCTCCAGCACACTCAAACGCGTCCCGCCCGGTTTTGTGAACGTACGTAAATCCCAGATTCTATTCTGGGAATTGGAAGAGATGCTACTGCTAGCGCACAGGAAGTTTACGCAACCACCAAGGCTGAAGGAATGTTTCCGTCTGTATTAGAGGAATGATTAGGGACTTGCTTAGATTTAGAGAAATAATCTTGTATATTATAGTACTAACAAGCGTTCCCTACGGAAGTCGACTTCAGAGAATCTCTGCAGTTCGTCTATGCAGAGTCAGGGATGTCTTCAGCCACCACACCCAGCCACTTTCTCAGCTCTCCGCTTTTATTTTGAGTACATTCATTTTATCAGTAGATATCAAGACCTCAACTCCTGCATAGCAAATCAATCAATCACTACTTTTATCAACCCAGTTGTATTTTCAACTTGCTTATTACCAAGGCCTAGAGGAAAACGGTAGTTATTATGGAAGATCGAAGACTGCAATTTACTAGTCCTATAATACAACCTTTCGACATGCCCCTCGAGCTCGTGGAGAAAATCGTTTACTTCTCTATCCGGGTTAGAACATTCAAAAGAGCTCTTAGATTACGACTTGTTAACAGTAAGCCTTCCTATTCCGTAAAAGCCTTTGGATATTAACGATTTTACTCTTGAACCATAGGGCAGTTCAGAAATCTCGTCGAAGATGATATGTTTCGCACACGCCTGCTGGACGAATACGTTGGCATTATGCGGGCCGAGATTCGTCTTGCTCCCGCTTCTGGCTCCTATCGACCCCCAGGTCGAGACTCGGCATGGTTGGCGTTCCTTAAGAGATACCTTGCCTATCGTGTCTTTTCCCAGCCTAATCTCGACCCACAATGTCCCGAGTCTCTTATTCACCGCGCCGCTGCCTGTCTCAGCCAGATGCTCGACGATAATAGCGAGGAGGTAATGCTCGGATATATTGCTACGTTATGTCAGGTGGGATTTTGGGAGCACTGCTGCTGTTTCAACCGCTATTCATATCATGACCGAGGTTCGGATTTTATAGATGATTCTAACAACTATATCGACTCTACCCCTAATACTGCTGCTTGTTACGACGGCGATGGGCCACTGAAGAGAATACTCCTGGATGCGGCTATCTATCTCGGTCACGTTGAGTTAGCGAAGAAGGTTTACACCATGGAGCCAATAGATGGCTACTACTTTGACCCGGACGACGCCGGCTTGACCGACGCTGTCATTATCAGTGAAGACAGAGTCAGGCTTGCAGTCGCGCATGGTGGCCTGGACATGTTCCGGCTTGTCAACCAGATAGAGCTTGGGATAGAAACCACTAACCAATACCGAGAAATCTGTGAGCAACATACCTTAATGGAATATATCCTTGGCGCATCGGAAAATAGCGGTAGTGCCACTCTTATTCATTTTCTGTTGGACATCGGGATGCCGTGGGATGCATTTAAAGTCTCTTCCTGGTCCAACTCTCTCTTCCCACCGGCTATGATGTACGCTCCCCTCCCGGAGATCTTTAAGCGCCTCGCTGCTATGGAAGGGCCGGAGACCAACGCTTTAAACGCTAGATCTGTGAGACTCTGCTGCAGGTCGGAAGGGATGATTGTCCGTCTGAACCACAGCGCCGCCGCGAACAATTTGGTCATGGTGCGGTACCTGCTGGACCAAGGCGGGGCGCGATACCTCAACAACACACACACGTGCAGTACACGCAATGAATCCGAGCCATTGAAGAAGTCAACGGGATTCTGGGAGCAGTGGCTACTTAACCCGCTCGTACGAGCCGTCGAAGTCGGGAACGCAGAGATGGTGGCGCTCATGCTTGCCCACGGCGCCGACCCCAATCATCATACAGTTGGCACGCCGCTGATGGCAGCAGTGCGCCGTAACCATCTCGGAATCGCGCGTCTGCTTATCGAGCGCGGCGCCGACGTCAACCTCGGGTCGCTCCCCCCGTCGTGCTCGCTATCAAGGGAGAGAACTCGGACATGTTCGAGCTCTTGATGGTGAACGGCGCCGTTATCACCACGCCCGACACCGGGGGGAGGGCCATGGCGCTGGTGAAGGCCGAAGGGCTCGAGACGATGCGGGACCTGCTCATGAGCCAGGGCGTGGAGCCCGGCACTGTATGGCACTATGTGCCATTGGAGGAAGAGTTTGTCCTGGGGTCGCAATACTCTGAGATTGCTGCAGGGTATGGCGCTCCCTAGTCACCACTTGTCCATAGATGATTCGGGTTGCAAACCTTAAACACCCTTCTCCTATCCTCTATAACTCTAAAACTGCGTAATAACCCCCCCTTCCCTATCAGCAGCAGCAACAGCATCACTAACCAAAACATCAGCAAAATGCCCCTCAACCCCCTCCTCCATAACCGCAATTCCAGTCCCTACGTCCAACGGCTCACCACTGAATCGTCCCAAGCTCGCTTCGTCGGCTTCCATAGGTGTTAGAGGTCTATGTTGGATTTTTTCTTCTTCTGCTGAGGAGAAAAAAGAGGTGATAGGGGCGAGTGGTAACGGGGTAGAAATGGCGACTAGTATGGAGGATTGCTTTGATGGTGTCAGCATGGTTGTAATTATGGGTTGATGGGTAAGGGAATAGGGGAGATGTGTTGAGCCTTTACCATAAGTGTTTCAGAGTGAGGAAAGAGGTAAAGTGTAGCTCAATATGACTTGATAAAGTGATTGATTTGTCTTGTCTAAGAAAGAGAACGAGTGTGTGCGTGGAAAGGAACTAAATACTAAACAAGAACGCTAAACCTGAACTTTACGGTCATGTGATACCATCGTGTGATCGTCTCAATACCCCCTCAGGTTGCAGTGTTGTACAATGAGCAAACTGTCCAAAAGCGGAAATTTGTACAAGATTATGGCACGTGTTCCCGTAATTGTGATCTGTGCACCCACAAATCTTGCCAAGGATAAATTGAGCCTCAACCCCACACCTTTTTAAACTTCAGCGCCATCAACAACAACAATTGTGAGTCCTCCTTCGTACGATCTCTGCGACTATCGCACAGCCCTTTTATGTGCGGTTGCTGACTATTTGGACCCTATTTGAAGCAACCCTCAACCAATAACAACTTCAGTATGTGAGTTTACCCCACACCCCTGTACCCCACACTCGCGACACGCTTTGACCTAACGAGCCTAGTCAGATAAGTCTGGGATTTCGGGGCATATTTAAGCGATTTTCAGGCTTCGCGACCCCGCCTTCTGGCTTCCGAAAATCAAAGTTATCGTGATCACCTGAAAGCTATAAAATAGCCAGAAATAATTATAATATGAAATCTAGTAATCTTGAGTTATAAAGGGTAATGATACTTTCTATTCACTAGCTTTTAAAAGTTTACAATTTTTCGATTTGGTTTCACTAGTAAAATGCCCTGAAAACCCAGACTTATCCGACCAGGCTCGTAACCCTGTACGAAGGGCCACCAGGGGGTGCAGGAATTCGTCTGACACCAAAATGGCCCGTGCACCCGAGTAAATAACCTCATCAAAAAATGTAAACAACTTCTTAATCACTTAATTATGACACCACAAACACGTCTACAAGCTCGCTCGAGCACGCCCGATTGCAAAATTAAAGCTAAAGAATATTACACCCCAAAAAAATCAAGTTTCTACAACAACCTTGACCACAATGACTGCACAAAGCCACTCACTCACTCAAATTTACAAACAAAATCATATCTCTTGTGATATAAGCTACAGATGGCTATAGGAACGAGATAATATTAGACCAGACGTATATCGTAAGACTTGTAGGAGCTCAGAGATACTTGGACAAATTGATAGTTTAGACCAGCCCGCATTTTCCCATAAGGTATGTGTAGCATCTTCATCATCACGCAGTCTATGTTCATCTACCTCCCTTTCGATTATCCAAGATATTCCGGGTCTCTCTTCGCTGCCAACGGTGGCACTGCCCGCAGCTTCTTCGCCGGCGCTGCCATCCTCTTTTCGCGGCCGATGTTTCAGGCGTTGGGCATTCCCGGGGGAGGGGGGGGTGTTAGCTTGCTCGCGGCATCCAGTGTGCTCTGTGTCTTTAGTATATATGCGCTCTATCACTACGGCACCTTGTTTCGGAAGAGGAGTAGATGTGCAGATTGAGATGCCATTAATCCATCAGGACTCGAGCAGCAGTCTCTGCAAATTTCTCATTTCATGTCTGAGAACTACGAGCGGGCCTTAACATTAGCATAACCTTACTCGTATCAGCATAATCCTCTCACCAGAAAGAAAGATATACATAGGTACCTCCTGAGTGCCGTAATGCCTCCATTTTTCCGGCGGGGGCCAGTGCACATGCTCGATTCTTTCAAAGCCGTGTTTCGCATAGAAACTCTCGGCTCGAATCCCGGACTCTACAATACACTTCCAAGAACTGTTAGCCATTCCTGTGTTAAATATCTAATGATAAAAAGAATCCCTACCTCTGATCCGATGGCATCGGCTTGCTCGGTTCCCCACCGCACAAACATACTCCCCGCGCCCCTCCCCTCGTACTCCGGCAACACCGTCAGACTGGTAATGGCAAACACAGGCCTCGTTGCCTCTCTAAACTTCCGCCGTCGGAACGCCGTGTATGCGCCTATACACCAGTTTGCAAACTCCACGTCTTCTTCGCTGGCCCAATAATCGCCACTGATGACCGGCGCCGGATATTCGTTGCCGGGTTGCGGCGGCACGATTGCCCATCTGCCCTGGCCTATAATCTTTCCCGCCGCGGTATCCGTAAGTTTCAGGTGGTGGCCGGAGGCGTCTGATTTTGCGGTTTGTTGAAGGCGCCGTGCCATGATATCGCGGCCGGCGGGTGTGTGGTGGTGGGGGAACATGATGTCGATTACGGGGTGCTCGTGTTCGTGGAAGGTGTCCATGTTGACGTCCGTGATGGTCCGCCAGTCTCCGTCTTCAACCGGTGATAGCTCGATAGCCATGTTGCTATATATTAGATGTTCGTATTCCTTGCTGTTCCCGGCTGTGAGAGAGCTACCTTTCAAAAATCAGTTGGCGGGCGGGCATTTCGCAAAGGTTCCGTTCAAACTATGGCGAGCTTATCTCCCCGGGTCCATAATATTCATGACTTGTGGCGACGTATAATATTTGCGGGGAGCTTACGTGAGACTATCTACTCAAATACCAGCGTCATACAAGCAACCAAATGGCCAAACCGACTCGGTCATAAACTCCTGATGTTCGCGAGGAACCCAAGGTTTCCAAGGAAACAAGATCCTGAGAGAGACCACTGGAAAGTATAGAAACTCAAATTTCGAGATGGAAAAACAGCTTAGTCTCTAGCTTATACGCCGGTCAAACGAGAGCCCTTCTGGCGACCCTACGAGCTGCAAGGACTTCGCCTTTTGCTATATCAGGCCTTCACCTTTCGTAGTGGAGGCCATGGTTGCACTAATCTAGACAGCCCAGCCAGATCTGATTTAAACGTCGCTGCTATCTTCGCAAAGGCGCTAAAGACCATATGCTAGCTCAGCCCTCTATCACCAAGCTCAGGGTCGTCATGAGGGGCATTCGCTATAATACCAGCCTTATCTGCGGCTCATCGAAACCTCCTAGAGTTTCACGCATGCCCCTTCAATTGCTTAGAATGGACTGAGACCCTTCGGCGGTGTTTGTATATAGGGTGAGGGTGTTTGATTGGCTGGGCTTAGGGGTGTCGGGGCGTACAAACACTGCTACAGGGTCTGAGCCTCTGAGACTATAACAGCGCTCATCTTGAGTTTGGTGTTTTTTGCTGCTAAAATGAGTGAGACATGTCGGGTTGAAGAAGGGGGGGTCGGAAATGGGGCGTGCTTCTATCCAGTTAAAGGGTGCCACGCACAGACCCCCCACATTCCCCACTTAAATATTTATGGTTGGGCTTCCACCTCTGTTCGAAGACGTTTAAGGCAGGACTCACTGTTTTCGATTCTATGATTCTCTTCTTCACTCCTTCTATAGTCTTCCACCTGAAATTTCTCACCCTTAAAATCTGCCAAGAATGATAGACAACGAAAAACTATGCAGCAAGTGTCGCGATATGATTTTCGAGTTCCACCAAGAGGATTACGTCTCGCACCACAGCTCGTCCGGAGCTCTCCTTGCATCCGCCAAGGCAAGATGCCCGATTTGTATTATGGTGTGGGACCGGTTCGAACACCACCCTCTTTTCGATCTCCTCGACTATACTAAGCATGACAAGCCCATTCCCTTCTCTCCCTATGTACACAGGCTAGGGAACGTTAACAGGCGGGGGCCAGCTTGTATGTTGTGGCAGGTGCAATCTAATCTACCTGCTTCGCTATCCCCGCATTATGAGCAGGTGCCGCCACTAGCGGCGATTGTAGCTCTTCCCGTTGATGATGGTATGTTTCTCCACAGCTGATTTCTCGACCTTCTCACTCTAACAAGCCGCGTGTCTAGACCGAGATATTCCGGCCCGTCCTGAGCATAACACACCTGTGAACACTGGCAGTCAACAAGTCTGGGAATTGGCCACCCAATGGCTTCAACGCTGCATCCAGACGCACACCAAATGCAATCAGAACGCAAAGCCCCAATTCCT
>JAAMPI010001046.1:0-20652 GCA_013054445.1 Cudoniella acicularis
ATGAGGAGCGGTGGGATGAGGCTATTGGGATTATTATTAAGGAGATGAGGGAGAGTGAGGCTTGTGTGGAGGATGGAGAAGGCGGTTATAAGTTGAGTTTCGTGGCGAATGTTTCGGTTTCGACGAAATAGGGGTTCTGTGAAGTCAGGCGAGTGAGAATTAGAAGCGAAAAGAAGAGCCATTCAAGACTGGGTGACATATCATTTGACAAAAGCTGGCTTCTTGGCCAACTATAGCATATTCCGACGCTTCAGTACTTTTATGCCTCTAAACCCCTGATATACAACAAACAAGACCTTTTGGTCTGTCATTCATCAATCAAGCATCTTCGCCATCTTGTGTCTTTTTATGGGCAGCTACTCTTACCCATTCTTCCGCTTTTGCTCTAACCTTTTCTTGGCTCTTCTTATCGCCATCCTTCTCCTCCCAATCGGACCAGCGCTTAAACCAGGCCTTAGCTCCCTTGGGTTTAATGCCCTTGGTTTTTACAACACGTTCAAACACTCCTCGAATGATATCCTTGTCAGCTTGTTGAATTTCGAGATTTAACAACTGATTCCAAATGTCGAGACGTTTTGGGAATGTTGAGAGTAGGCCTTCGAACATTGTACGGCCACGCTCAGGGGAGCCCGACGACGAATGAAACTCGAGAGAAGCGAATTTCAGAGTAAGGTTGAGATGGGTGTGCGGTGGAAGCGATTGTATTGCTCGTGGGAGAAGAGCTCGGGCGCGATCTGGAGCTGAGAGTGTGTTCATTAAGAAATGTGCATAATTATTCCAGACCGCCGGTGACTGTGAGAATTTTTTGACGAGCACCTGGAAGAGTTCATCGGCTTTCTATAATATCATTAGCATTGGATAAGAGTGCTCTAATTGTTTTGACTTACTTCATGCTTTCCAGATTGAATGTAGATACTCGTCAGTCTCTCATGAATCTCCTGTGGGTCATTGAACTGACAAGCTCGCTTGAAGACCTCTTCAACAGTCTCTTCGCTTCCATATGCACATTCCAGATTGAGAAGTGCAATCCAAACATTCATTTTTTCCGTTTCTTCGCGGATATTTATTGTTTTTATGGCTCGCTCAGCCACATCCCGGGCTTTGTTGAGCTCACTAAGCTGAATCTGGAATGCCATGTACGCAATCCAGAGCTGAGAAGAATCTGGTTGTCCAAGAAGAAGTCGTTCGAAGTCACTAATAGACTGCGGGCCATTTGCATCAAGATCGCCTGTGCGGTCGATTTTGATCTCTGACTTTCTCTTCTTCTTCTTTTTGGGCTTTTCATCTCCATTTGCGTCACCCGAATCCGAATCCGAGGCTTCTCGAGCTTGGTCCAAGACTTGAGCATTCCAATCGAATCCACCAGTATTGAGAGCCGGAATGGCATTGTCGCCTTCAGCATCCTCCATTTCAATATCGGAATGGTCCGAGTGTCGATCTTCGTCTTCATCGAAACTTTCCACTTTATCGAGATCAATTCCTCCATCCTCACATTGATCTTCGTCGTCTTTAGGATCATCTCCAATCTTGACACCTTGCATTTCGTCATCATCACTGTCTTCTTCTGACTCTGCAGCGCCATCATCGAAGTAGGAGGCTTTCATTCCAAAATTGATCCGTTTTTTGTCCGAGTCGAGCTTCAAAACAATGGCTTTGACGGCGTCGCCTTCATCATAGAGCTTTCTGACATCATGGACACGTTTTTCAGCCATTTCGCTCTGGTGACAAAGACCACTAACATTCATCGAGTTGTCGACAACAATAAAGACTCCAAAATCTTCCACCTTTCGAATCTTCCCCGTGACTACTTGGCCAGCCTTGAGATCATTGAACGTGATAGGGGCTTTATAGTCCTTGTCCATGATAGAAGATTTCAGGCTCATCTGAATGTGGTTTAGAAGAGGATCTACAGCGATAATCTTACCCTTAACGAGCTGGTCGACTTCAAACTGGGATTGCCAGTCTTTGATATATGAGTCGGAAAGATCAGATACCCTTACATAGGCTGTAATGTTTTTACCGAGATTGACAAATAAACCCTTATCAGTCACATTCTTGACAAAGCCGCGAACAATGTCATTGACTTTGATCTGTGATAATTGTGATATCTCTGGATCTTGCACATCAAGAGATGAGTTCATCACCCTTGAAGGTCGTGTGGACAGCCGAAGTCTCTTGTTTGGAGCGTCGATATCAATAACACAGACCCGAACGATGTCATTCTGCGAAAACTTTTGTGGGTCGGCTTGGGAAAAATCATCCGCCATATCCAGGAGATTGACTGGCCCCAGAAGAGCGTCGCTGAGACGAACTAGGATCTGGCGCTCATTGATTTTTACCACTTTGCCTGGAACTACAGTTCCCTTGCTTAGTGTTTCGAGTGTTAAAGGCTTCGATGTTTGCTCAGAACGGGCAGATAAATCGAGCTTGTTGTTGGCGACATCCACATTCGTCACCCGCACTCTAATCGCCGAACCAACTGGAAAATTGCCCTCAAGATCTTTGAGTAGTGATACGTCATCCGATACATTTAAAGAATCGATCCGTCCTCGTACATTGGGTGACAAGTTTACCCACAAACATGTATCTGCGACGTTGTTGATATATGCAATCCAACTTGAGCCAACTTTGACTTTGTCAAGTGTCAGAGGTAGCTGGGGGGTTTCGTCCTGGTCACTTGGCTTTGCTGACAATTCGAAGACGAGTGATTTGCCAACTCGATGTGTAATCGGAAGGAATCGATGGTTCCGAGCGTCGTGCATTCCCATAATGCGTACACCAATGATCTGCTTCGGTGAAAACACCCGCAATGGTTGTTTTCTATCCTTGATCTGCTCCCATGTGTCAAAGACCTGTGAAACATCTATACGTCCTTGGAGGTTGTCTGCCAGCTGAACGTTGATTTGAGTCTCTTTCACTGATACAACTTTCGCTTTGGTCAACTTTCCGAGGGCGAGGTCATCAACAGAAGTAATTGTGTCGTCAATTGGATTGATTAGTTTCTCCGTATTTCCAGCGGATCCGCCGACTATTGCTTGTGATGCTTGTCCATCCTTGATATCGACCATGGACAGAACGAATTTTTCTTGCTCCTTGTCTACTGATATGATCTTAACTTCCACAGGCTGAAATTTGTGCATGCCAAATTCTGGTAGGCCGACGAGGTCTGAGGGTATTTTGCTCTGAGGAAGTAGACCAGTGAGACCACCACCAAATTTAACAAACACAGCTGTCAAGGTTATGTTCTTGACAAAGCCATGTACTATCTTGTTTTCCCGAACATCCTCGAAGCTTCTCAAGAACGTACGTTCTTTTGAAGCTTTGATAAGACTTGGTTTGTTTGTCAAAAGGACTAGTTGCTTCGATTCAAGTTTCTCAAGCACTGCAAGATCTTTCATGGTCTGGCCAACTCGAATCTTTTTCAAGGTGGAGAGAGTTTTCGACGCAGAACCATCAGATACATGTCCCGCTGGAATCAAGGCGCGTAATCCACAACCTTCAATCTCAACTGAGATGTCATCACTGGACTTCTCCGTGACGAGAGCAGAAACAAGTTCACCAATTTTCAGTTTCTTTAGTGCTGCCTGCTGAGCAAGACCGAAAACAGATGGATCCTTGCATGATACGACCAACTTCTTTGCCTCGGCGTTAACCTTTAGCACATGAACATTGACCACCTGACCAACACGGAAATGTTGACTCGGGTCTTGGATATATGCCTCGCTCATTTCAGCCACCGGTAGGAAAGCGCGGATCGTGCCATAGAATTGAACAACAGCTCCAGTCGGGATGATATTGACGATAGTTCCAGGACTTTGCATGCCAACTGCAATGTCTTTATAATCGAGAAACGGATCCGCCTCTGAATTGACCAGACTTTTCTTCAAAGTTAGTCGTATTTGCCTCTTACCCGGATCGGTTGACAAAACCCGAGTAGTGACGGACATGCCCTCTTTAAACTTTTTCTCAGGATGTAGGAGTTGAACATCAGCCAAATGTGATTCAGGAACAAGCCCTGTGATCCCTTCCGCTAGATTGACCAATATACCGCCAACACCAGCCGCGTTGACAACAATCTTCTCGACCTTGCCTTTAACCACTTCGCCAATCTTGAGATCCTCAATCTGCAAAAATGGTTGTTCCAGAACACTTGGCTCTAGAGACACAAGATATAGACCGTCCACGGAGTTATACCCAATCACTCTCCCACGGTGAACTGACCCAAGTTTATAAGGCCCCGTGGTCTCAGAGAGCGTCTCGATCTTGCCATCCTTAATTCTCGATATGTGAACAAACCCCGAAACCCCTTTGATTCCAAGGTCAACAAACAATCCATGCCCAGACTCCACCTTGTGAACAGTAATTTCTTCCACAATTGTAGATAACGGCATGACTTCCAGTGGTTCCCTCTTTTCACCATTCATGAAGGCTTTTTGGGGTGCAAGCCCCATGATGTGTTCCAGTAATGAAATTCCCAGCTTGGGAGGATCGGCAGTGGGAAACGTGCAAATAATTCTACCCCTGATTTTCGACCCGAGTTTATATCGTTTCTCTAGGTCTTTCCCACTGGGGCCAGCTCCCGAGTGCACCACATCAGCCGTCACGTCGACCATGCCCATGACTTTTCCAGCAACACCCCTGGGAGTGATATCGGTGACTAGAACCTCGACAGCTGTCCCTGGCAGAAAAGCATCCACTGTAGGAGCCTCACTAAGATGGCTTAGCTTTTTGGTGTTTGCAATCTTTTGTGTATCGGCTGATAATTTGACGATTTTCCCATTAGAGCTTAATCCAGTCACCATGCACAAGAAAACAGCCCCTTCTTGGACTTTCGACAGCTCAACTTCATGACCTATCTCCTTCGACGACATGAAGCCTCGTACATCAGGATTATTGAGTCCAAGGTCCATGATCAGGCCATGATCCTCCACGCTGACAACCGATGCCATTAACATGTTGTTAGGGATAATGTTCTGGAGAGTGAGTGTATTGTTCGATTGCTGGGGTCGGACCGACAATTCTATACGTCTCTTAGGCTTGTTTCCAGTTGAAGTGCTCGAGTCATCGCTAGTAGAAACAACATATGCCCGCAAATATTGTCCCACTCTGAATAGCTCATTGAGATCAATATCTTCTGGCGAATTCTGATCTTCATCGTCCTCAAGCTCTTCGGCTGCTGCAAGTTCCTCGATCCTTTTAGTAATTTTGTCTGATACAGAAGTAATCGGCACATATCCCGTTATGTTGTTCGGTAAAGAAAGAGAGATATCATGGTCGTTGATTTTTGAGACTTGACCAAGGACGATAGATCCAGGAACTATTCGCTGGGTTGTGTCAGCTTGAGAAAATCCCCAGGAAATCTGAAAATACCTTATAGCTCAATCCCTCAATTTTCACAGTATCTTCTTCCACCTCGGCGTGCTCGCTTTCCTTTTTGCCTTTCCCTTTTGATTTTGACTTCTTTCTTGTTGGCAAGACCGCACCGCCTTCCTCAGCAACTCCTTCTGGTCCAGAAGATTTTGTGCCTTGTTGTTCGAAAAGCACATCTCGAGTTGCCTCAATCTGAAGTTTGCTTATGCTCCCAATGGGGTCAGAACACTCGCCCCTCCTCGAGGAAAGGCCGCTTCTTCCTCGCGCACGTTCGATATTTTTGTCGGCGCCGTAATTTTCCTGTCTCCATCGTCTGGTCGTTGTCTTTTGGCAGGTCGAGCTTCTTTTGCAGGAGGATTGCGGGAGCGTGCAAACGAGTCATTTGTTGGCGCACTTTTGCGCTTCTTCTCAACTGCTGCCATACCGACAGATTTCTAGTTGTGGCGTTGGAGGGAAAAGGGGAAGAAGGGAAACACACTGGAGGGGCACTCGCTGGAAATTGTTTCTGGTGCTCTGCGAACTTTTTTCAGAGCACTGGGAAATCTTCGGCTTAAGAAACCCATAGTCTTAGTAGGCTCTTTTAAGGTTGGGCAGTTACGGTGACCCACACAGACCGCGGGGCTGTGATTGCAAGACGTTAACAAGACCCTGTCGCGAATGCTCCCTCTCTACTCCCAGCTTTCATGCTACGTATTTAAACCCTGGGCAGACTCTTGCTCGCGGAACCCGAGATTATTCTGTCCTTCGAGATCCTACTTAATGGGACCATCACGGAAAAGAGCCAGGCCAAATCCTCCCACCGCGGCCTCAACGAATGTCACCGATCAGGCAGATCTTCTTCCAACCAAGACACCACAATCCACCATAACACAACCCGCTTCGAATGTTCTTGAACACCCAGGACATGCGAGCAATAATGAAGTTGAATCTGGGGCTTCCACTCCACTGAAGAAACCCGTGGGGAGCAACCAGAAGCAGGTCCGTTAAAGAGTAGAATCATTTACTCACCTATGCTAATAGAGAACTGCAGGTGAAGCCTAAAGGCAGCTGGTATGGAACTTGGCCTCGCAAATCAACTGCATCTACGCAGATTGCTAGAGAGACTATTCTGGCAGACATGCCGAAGAACACTCCACCCTCGGTTGACTTGAGCCAATTTGAGTCAAAGAGAGTTCCTCCAAGCTCGACACCATCCAGACCTCCGTCCATGTATCTTGGGAAAAGCAAGGAGACATTAGATATCAGCATGGGTGGCACACTGGAAGGAGAAGGGTCCCTGAGTAAAGACCGAAATGCAATAACCACACCCTCCACGACAAACGAATTTACCACAGCTCCCCAGGGCCTCGCCACACCTCACCAGGCCATCACCACACCCCCCGAGACAGTCGAAGAAACATCTACGGAACTTGAAACCCAACCCCCCATCGAACCTCCTCCTCCTCAGAGGCCGGCCACATCCTCAGGTTGGCTTGGGGGTTGGCTGAGCAGGCCGGCACCTCAGAATCAGGACGTGACAGAAGATGTGATGCAAACCCAGGAGCCTCCAAACACTTCAGAGCAACTAGAACAGATGCAGGTTTTGCCTCCAGAATCTGAAGAGCCGCCTGCACAATTGCTTAATGAAGATAAAGCAACACCTGTTGTTAAGACAACTTCCTCTTCATGGTTCGGGCTGTGGTCAACAGCAGCCCCCTCGACTACTCCGGAAGTCCCCGAAACACAAATACCAGTCAAAACGACAAACGATGGCGAAGACACAGTGATGGAAGACGCGCCAGCACCCAAACCTGTTCCTGAACAAACGTCTGGATCTAGCAGTTGGGCATTCTGGTCTACTGAAACAACAAAGAAGACTTCGGCCGAACCAGCGGCATCGCAGGGTACGGGCCAAGTTGCAGTCACTGGAGAACCATCACAAAACAACCCTGAACCCGCGAGAGTTGCCACGGTCAAGTCAGTAAATAAGGGAAAGTCGAGTAAACGAGGCCGACCCCAATCCGTTGAGATAGATGAAGCCTCCCGACAAATGGCTCAACAAGAATCCACAACTGGTACTCCTCTTCAGAGTACGCCATCCGCCAAAAAGTCTCCCCCGAATTTAATAATACCGTCCGTTAAGCAGACATATAGGCTAGTCGAGAACCCCTCGATTTTACAACAAATAGCTCGATTACTACTTCATGGTGAACAGAAACCCGTGAAGCATGTATTTCTAGTAAAAGATCCCCCAAAAATTAAAAATGCTCTCGCTATTGGGTGAGTTACAGTGATATTTTTCCAACAACCTTTTGCTCCAAACCTTCTCGTAACCAAAGACTTACTAATGCGATGGCCTTCAAGGATTCATGGCTTGTTCCCAGCACCTTTACTACGCACCGTAATTGGCCAACCCACTGGTACCTCGATTCGATTTGCAAATCATGGTGCTGCTGCAATTAGACGCTGGGCAGACTCTCATGGCTGTGCTGATTGTGAGATTGAGAAAGTAGCCCTGGAAGGCGAAGGGAAGATAGGTGATCGAGTTGATAACTTGTGGAAGCTTCTTTTGAACTGGATAGACCACGTCCGAAAAGCAGATTTCATATTGGTCTCCTGTCATTCGCAGGGTGTTCCAGTTGCTATCATGCTCGTGGCCAAACTTATCGAATTCGGTGTTGTCGCCTCTGGAAAAATTGGTGTATGTGCGATGGGTAGGTTCTTTTTCTTTCCCAGTCAGAAGCCTCGCCGTTTCAGTTTCTATTTACCCTTTGGGATTTTATGTTGTCACAATTTTGTTTTTATTAAAATAAGAATGCCGGCAAACAAAGCGAACTTTACTTTTATTTTTGGTTTCTTGAGTTGGAGAAAAAAATCCGGGTTTGCGGACTTATTCGAACACGAGAAAACGCGGAATAACGTGACTGACGATTTTGTCTCTAGCTGGTGTCTCACTGGGACCCTTTCCGGACTACAAGTCAAGACTCTTCAGTGGTTCGGCGGGTGAGCTCTTCGAATTTGCAGACCCTGAGAGTGTTGTTTCAAAGAGATATGAAGATTCTCTACGTGTAGCAATGAAATACGGCGTGAAAGTGACATATTGTGGCTCAATTGACGATCAATTGGTCTCCCTAGAGGTCAGTCTATAATTCTCCGTGCTTTGGTATTCTAACTGACCAATTTTAAGTCTTCCACTTTCTCGCCTGCTAGCCACCCTTATATCTACAGAGCAGTATTTGTGGATGGTCGTATACATGCGCCTGATTTGTAAGAACCATTTCCCAATTTTATCGCCGCTCAATGCTGATTATTTCGTCTAGTCTGTCTCATCTTGTTGGGTTTGCGCTCAAGTTGCGGAATCTAGGTGTTGCAGACCACGGTCTTATCCGGGAATTATCAACACCTCTTGCTGGTAGTTTGTACACCGGCGAGGGTCATTCACGCTTGTATGACGAGGGAAAGGTCTACGAGTAAGTTTCAGCATCCCACCAATTCGTTCTCGTTACTTACAGAGATAGCTTTGCGATAGAATTCGCCCTAGAAACCACGTCAGTCGGCGAGGTGCCCCTTGGACTAAAGAAATATGAGATTCCAAACAACGCGAATCCTTACGTTCTTCCATGGATTATGAGGGGCTTGTTAGAGGAGGATTTTGTCAAGACTGAATTGAGTTCAGAGACCAGCGAGCTTTTGAAGCAATTCAATGATTGGAAACCGGCAACTAAGGTATTAAAGGACGTAAAGTATCGCCTCGAGGCCGTGCGTTCAAAGTTATGAATTATGGATTATTGATGGACCGGCGCTTAGAGAGCATGGGAAACATATACAAAGAAGGAATGTTGATAGGCGTTAACATTTAGAATTCAGGAGAGGATAAGAATGATACCCACAAGACTAGATAAGATGGCGGATTTAACAATGCCCATAACGGTGCTGTCACTCTATGTTTGAAATATAGTATAGAGCAATGTAGGGCTCAACAATGTCTTTGTAGTGATGTGCCGGCAGATGATGCAGCATGGACTTTGAGTTGCGGTTTCATGCAGCCCCAAGAATTCCAGAAGGAGCTACGCAGGCTCCTATTGGCTGCACAAAAAATGACGCTAAGCCCTGACCTTAGCGTCGTTGCCTCGCATGAGGCTGAGGTTGAATCTGAAAGTCAAGAGACCTTTGTCCAAGCCAACATACGATACCCCTACGCAACATTCATTTTCCCCCTAAATCTTTTGCTACATACACTCTTTAATTTCAGCATCGCTCTCAATATGAATATCAATTTTGGCAAAAAAAAGTCCATGATCCAGGTGCGAAAGCCGACGATCCGGGTCGAGAAGGGGCAGGCTGCGCTGAAACCCGCACCCCTCCCCTCCAAACTTGCTTCTTCGAAACGGCAAGAATCCCCCAGATACCAAGATTCGCCGGTGCGGTCATCACCTTCTGCTTCGAACCCAAGATCAAGTCCCGCGACAACCCCTTCAGTCGAGCGCGACGTCCCCTCATCGCGACACCTCACGGTCAAGCGCAAGGCAGCACGGCAGATCTCACCCAGCACCCATGTAGTTTGGGACAATGACGATGATGAGGACAGTGATGGCGATGACGGAAACAAGAGCTCGTCTGAGCTGACCAGGCATAAGCGGCAGAGGACTGAAGAACAAGCTGTGGACCTCAACAGGCAACTTCGGTCGCGGAAAGCCTTCTCCGGTGAGGATGGCGGAAGGTTTGAGATGATCCACGCAGCAGACATCGCCCAATCTGCGAAAGGATCGAAGTTACCTGCTGGTGCGACGGTTAAGGACGTCACGGTGGAGCTGAAGTATCCAAGTGCTTCCCAGCGAGAACGGTATGTGACCATGTCTGATTCTACTTCCAAGGCTAATGTACCCAGATTTGATCTACGGCCCGGCAAGGACAAGATAGACTCTACCCAAGAAATTCTCGATATTTGCCAAAATTGTAGCCAAGGTATACTTGACAGATGAACAGCGAGAACCGTTCATGGAACCAAACCAGGGCTTGATTCGAATGATCGAGAAAGCGAAGAATCTTATGAAAACCCCCATCACCAAAGAGCAACTGAACGACTTCCAAAACGCCGTAGAAAAGTGGAACTTGGCCATCGAAGAATTGGCAAAAAATGGCTCGCTGGCAAAGAATCTCGACAACAAGCACCACCTGCCGTTTGACCAAGTTTGCCTGATGCTACGACAAGTGTATGACCGGGCAGTATCGCCAAATGTCGACAATTTACGGAAGTATCAGAATGGATCTGACAACGTCTATGGTGAATTACTACCACCTCTAGTATCCAAAATGTTGAAGAAAACGGAGCTTCGGTCGAATCAAATTTTTGTGGATTTAGGATCTGGTGTAGGTAGTGTCGTCTTGCAGGCTGCCCTCGAATTTGGTGCCCGGAGCTGGGGTTGTGAAATGATGGAAAACGCATGCGCTTTGGCAGCTGACCAGAAACGTGAGTTCGCTTCCCGATGTCGGCTTTGGGGGATCGAGACCGGAAAAGTTACCCTAGAACGTGGCGACTTTCTAGAGAACGACAGAATAAAGGCAACTATAAAGCGAGCCGACGTAATCCTTGTCAATAACCAGGCGTTCACTTCAGACCTTAACCAAAGACTTACAGATCTCTTCCTGGACGTCAAGGAGGGCTGCAAAATTGTCTCGTTGAAATCATTCGTCCCGAGTGGTCATCAGATCACTTCTCGGAATCTACACAACCCTGTCAACGTTTTTGCAGTTACTGAAGGCCAATATTACGCCAGGGACGTGAGCTGGACGGATGCGGGTGGAAGCTATTTCGTAGCCACGAAAGATTCAGGGCGTGTCGAACGATTTATGAGCAAGCACTCTTTATGAAGCAGGAAATTTGGATTTGACCTGTTATTGAGAATAGCGTGTTGGATACTGTACCAAAAAAAGTCATAAGGAATGACCAGCGTAGACTGTAGAATAGATTACTTACAGTAATACTTTCTATGCCTTGTGAAAATGTGATTGTATAGCTCAATCACAGCTCACCTTCCTGGTGACTGGCTCTCCAAGGTATGGTTCATCGCTTCTGCTTCTCGACCCTTATGAATCAACCACCTCTCAATAAGCTCTTTGTTCTCGGCTTTGACTTTCTTTGCATTCTGCTCCGACATGTTGAGTTGCAAATTAAGGGAGATCATTTCATCTTGGACATCCTAAGACAAGTAAGTAACAACCTAACATGTATCCAGAGAGGCTGTAGCCCGTACACTCAAGAATCTTGCCTTCTGTCTCAACTCGTCATCCTTATCCTTGGCCTTCTGACTCAGAGAGGCACGTTCTCGAGTAAGATCCCGGATGGATTTTGCGTCAGCAGTCGTTTTGGCCCTCAGAATTGTTAATTCAGCCTCAGCAGCTTGAAGACGACTCTGTAGCTGCGTATTAGAGCGCAAGGCTTCTGCAAGATCTTTCTTCACCTGAGTGTCCCCCTCAGTAGCAGCTGCATCGATGGCGGGGTCGCGGAGTTTAGCATCTTGGGTGGGTGGTTCGGTGGCAGCTGTTTCTGCCTCAAGGGCAGCCGTTCGGGCTAATAGTTGGGTGACTTGGAATATGTTAGCAACCAGTTTAATAGAGTTTTCCGTAAATGCTTACAGGCCTCGACGAGCTCATCATCGATCCTGTCGTAGCTAGCCTTTTCTCGTAAGTCTCTCTCTAGGAGAGCTTGCATATATTCGTCGCGCCACGATGCCATCGTGTGTCTGGTGTCGCATGCATTCACAGACTACATTGCCTCGGTTGCTATATGAGTCGGGAGCGCAACTTTAAGCGGAGTCATACATGCTAGGCTGCGGTGTAAGTGAGTGAAAGAGCGATGTTCGAGGCTGCCAACTGTTTGATAGGCAGAAGCTCCGCCCGCGCTAGCGACATCTTGCCCGTGGAGCTCCCGATTGCTAGGAAGACAACCTAAGACAGACAACCACAAGATCACCTGCAAATCCCCAACAGAACAGAGGGATTTCACGCCGTTGCCGAAGTACGATACACTTTGGGCCGCTCATTACCGTCCGACATTGAACATAGTTGAGCATCCGAGCTTACGAACCCGAACATCGTTATCGCAATCTCCCCAGAGCTTCCAACGACCATGGCTTCAAGAAAGAAGGTTTTGCTGAAGGTATGCGGGTCGCCTGGTTCTATGCCTTGGAAATTTGGGGGTTTCGCTGATTGCTGTCTACTAGGTTATAATCTTGGGTGATAGCGGTGTAGGCAAAACGAGTTTGATGAATCAATATGTACGTCAACGCCAAACGCTTCTACCTAGCACCACAACAACCAACTTCGAATCTTCGGGCGAACATGGCTAATTCCTGCTCAGGTCAACAAGAAATTCAGCGCAAGTTACAAGGCGACAATCGGTGCCGATTTCCTCACAAAAGAAGTTTTGGTGGATGATCGACTAGTGACGATGCAGGTACGATATCACTTATTGTGCCGCCCTTTCCATATCCAGGTGCTGATAGTGTCGCAGTTATGGGATACCGCAGGGCAAGAAAGATTTCAGTCCTTAGGAGTGGCATTTTATAGAGGGGCGGATTGCTGTGTACTGGTCTACGACGTCAACAACTCGAAGAGTTTCGATACGCTTGATAGCTGGAGGGACGAATTCTTAATCCAGGCTTCACCCAGGGATCCGGATAACTTCCCTTTCGTAAGTATGGGGTTTACTGTGCACGGTTCCGCGGCTAAGTCTGGTTATAGGTTGTGCTAGGGAACAAGATTGATGTAGAAGAGAATAAGAGAGTGGTATTTCTCCAGACGTCATGTTTTGACGAGAATCTTATACTAAGTTATCCCCCAGATATCCTCGAAACGCGCCATGACATTCTGTCAATCAAAGGGAGGAATTCCATATTTTGAGACTAGCGCAAAGGAAGCTATCAACGTAGAGCAAGCATTCGAGGGTATGGTTACCTTGGTTTGTTCATCAACCAAACTGCTAACGTATGTTTCAGTCATTGCAAGAAATGCCCTCGCCCAAGAAGAGTCAGAAGAGTTCAGCGGGGACTTCTCCGATCCGATAAACATCCACATTGAGAACGACCGAGATGGGTGCGCTTGTTAGAGCGAATTAGCGTTGCTCATGTGTCTCTGCGGATTGCTTGTACTGGGTCGTTTATCACTCGTCGTTGTTAGGCCGTTGAATTTGCTAGGCCTGAGATTCTCGTCATTAGGGTAATCCGTGTATATAAGACTCATTGATGGCGCTCTGGCGTCTTCTTCGTACTTATCCATGACCGTAGCAATTGTTGCGGTTGGGGATTTTATAATCTTGATGAAGTTCCACAGCATGCGACATTTTGACATCAGGGTTCCTCGCAATTTAAATAGTAATAGCACCACCAAAACCAAACATCTACAATACCTCCGATAGTACCTAAGTAGAAACCTAAAGCTGTGAGCCCCAAGGCTCCTCCAAGCGTTCCTAATGAAGAATTCAAACAACTTGGTCGTGCCAATCGGTAGGGCCTGCCTATCTGGGACAAAAGCCAACGCCAAATTCAGGAGTTGACGCGATCGGTTCTGACAAGGTTTGGCTCCGGGCACTCTATCGCTCGACACTCGTTGTTCCACTGCCACTAGGATCTCCTTGAGGATGACATAGTCGTACCGTACCCACATCTGCAGAACAACGACGTCCCTCATCCCTCCTACCGCTGCCTGCTGCACTGGATGTACCCGGGGAACCAACACTTCACTTTTATTCCTATCTCGCTGGCATCAACAGCCACGTCCCTGCATCCGGCTCTTCCCATGGTCGAAGCATTCCTATGTCTACAACCTCCATGACAGTCTCGCCCTGAACTCGCCCATACTCGTATCCGAAGCTGCAGAGAGCTTCCATTTCAAAGGCAGCATGAGTGCACAGGAACCGCCGGCACCACCGATCATCGCGGAGGAGTTTACTCTCTCGACCGAAAGACCATTACAACGTCAAATGTCTTCTTCGGGGTCACAAAAGGGTGGGGGATTTCGGGCAGGAGTTGGACTCGAGAACGTTGCCCGGAGGACATTAGGAATAATACTTCTGCTCGTCACAGTCGTTCTATGGACGAGCTCCAATTTCCTTGCCAGTGTAAGCTGAATCGGATCTCGGGATTGACCAACTGCTAATACAGATCAGTACATCTTCGCAGACAACACATATTCAAAACCATATTTCGTCACATATATCAACACTTCTTTCTTCGCTATATCGTTGATACCTATCTTCCTACGAATAGTCCACAAGCATGGCTTTGCCCACATCCGAGAATCTACCATCGAATATTGGCAAGGTCAAATGGATGGATACAGGAGTGTTCCAACAAAGGCTGGCCGCGGGGAGGAAGACACAGAGGACCCATTATCCGCTTCACATGAACGATTGCTGGTCGACAACAATGAAGGACCGGCACTGAGCATACAGGACGATTCACAGCCCCAAGGACTTCTCAGCGTGCCTGAAACGGCAAAGCTCAGCCTGGAGTTCTGTTTACTATGGTTTGCAGCCAATTACCTTGTTGCCGCCTGCTTGGAATACACGAGCGTTGCCAGCTCTACGATTTTGACCTCGACAAGCAGTATTTTCACACTGGTTTTCGGGGCATTAGTACGGGTTGAGGATTTCTCCTACAAGAAATTGATTGGAGTTCTAGCCTCTCTCACGGGGATCATCTTGATCTCCTCCGTCGATCTTTCTGGCAAAGATAACGACGAGAATCGGGGCAACTTTCCCCATAAATCGCAGGGCGAAATAGCAATAGGAGATGCTATGGCATTTGGCAGCGCCATTTTATACGGCATCTACGCCATTGTAATGAAGAAACGAATAGGCAACGAAGATCGAGTCAACATGCCACTTTTCTTTGGCCTCGTAGGCCTTTTCAACGTCATTTTCCTCTGGCCGGGATTTTTAATCTTGCATTTTACGGGCGTGGAGAAATTCGGGTTTCCGCCTACCGGCAAAATTTGGACTATCGTTCTTGTAAGTCTAATCACCTAGGTTCACAACATTCATTTAACAAACAACTAGTTAAACTCGGCGTCATCTTTCATAAGCGATTACTGCTGGGCATACGCCATGCTCCTCACCACTCCTCTCGTTGTTACCGTTGGGCTCTCGATGACGATTCCGCTCTCCTTAATTGGCCAAATGGTCCTGAGCTCGCAGTATTCGAGTGCACTGTACTGGGTAGGCGCGTTCGTGGTGCTGCTTTCTTTCCTGTTTGTTAATCATGAGAGTCGAGAGGAGAATCAACCGAGGGAGAGGAGGCATGTTGATGGGAGTGGAGTTTGACGGATGTTTATTTGAATAGGGATTTCTGCAGGGGCGGGGCTTGGGGTTGGGATTGGGGAGTAAGTGAACGAATAGAGGTTTATTGTAGATAGACTTCCTTTAGAAGGTTATAATGATGATACCCATATATTAAGGATATAAAGTCCCTTGGATTTAGTGGGTTTAACGAGTGAAATTAGTATGTGACATGTCAGAGTAATTATCCGTACCTGAACAAAAGACTTCCTCCACTACCTTTTTGGCTTGATCAATGGCCCGCCCCGCCCTCCGTATGGCAATGCGAGATAGGAAATCGGAAAAGGGGAGATCCTCGTATAAAACCGAGTTGTGATTCACTGACAATTGAAATCACGTAATAGCTGCAGAGGAGTCCGTAGATGCGAAAAACATACTTTGGTATTCCCATTAATTTGATGTCGCGTGGAGGTGTATCTAGGTAGAGCCGTGGTCAAGCCATCGCCTTCCAATGCTTTTTAACCAATCCATGCCGCTTTCCCTGTTTCCTTTTATTCGCCTGCTATGCCAAGTCTAAGATCCAGCATCTTTTCAGGATGCTTTCGTATCTATCATGGTTCTTCCTCATGCTTGAGAACGCCGTTGGCTCAAGTTAAGGAGCCAGTTCATGTCATCTGCCTTGATGAGAAAACTCCAAGCCCTCCGGTACAAACGATTCACCGCCGATAAAATCTCAAAACTCTACATAACGCGCCATAAATGCAACAATAGCTCCCACCGCAGGCAGCAATAAAAGCACGGCAATACCGCCAACCCACAACGTCCCACTCGTGACCCGTGGATCCTCAGCTGCGAAAGAGACACCTCTTGGTCCCTCTTTGGAGAATTGTCTCCCAAGCGGTTTCATGATGGTTTGTAGGATAGGGAGAGCGGTCGGGAGGTTGGTGAGAAGTTCGAGGAAGGTGGAAGTTTGGAGACTCTCTGTCTCGCGAGATTTTCGCTCTTGTGCTACGGATACGCTGTCTCGGCTTGCCATCAGTGTTGGCGATTGCTGCAAGAGCTTAGCGACTGTAATGTCGTCTTCTGAAGTTTCCATCAAGGCGTCTAAATCGCTTACTATGTCGAGCATGTATTGAAAGATGTGCTGGGCTTCGGTGACGATGTCTTGTTTTTCGGTGGTGGTGAGAATGTCATCTAGTTCAGTGAAGCGTTTCTTGTATTCGATTTTGATGTCTTCGCCGTCTTGTTCGCCGTTGAAATTGAAGAATTCAAGGCCGGATGCTGACTCTAGGATATCGCGGTCAGAGAATGAATTTGAGGCCCAGATATTTTTTGGCTCATCATCTCCTGTCTTCTTGGCTGGTTTTCTTTTGCTCTCTTGACTGATAGAATAAGGTCTAACTGGCGATGGGTCTTGCTCCCAAAATTCTTTCCCTGATCCACCTGCTGCTTGCAAAGAAGCTCGAAGGATCCTCCCGCCGGAAAATAATGCCATGTACATCACCCAAGTATACGCAACGAGTACATGCGGGTTTCGTGCCACGGAGTTTGTTGTGTGGGATATGAAATTTGCTAGTTTTCCCTCCTGGGATATTTTTCTGAGCTGCGAGTCGACTTCCTGCTCGGAAACGCTGCTGAGTGAGGCTATGTCCGATCGTAATCGAGCTGTTCGTAGAAGGCCAGGGGGCCATAGGTCTAAGAGAATGTTTCGTATTCGAGGAGATATTTTGGGAGTGTCATTCTGAATAGAAATATCAGAGTCTGACGAGCATCCTCCACATGCATCGTTGATGGGTTTTTGCTCAAGGTATGGTGTCTTAACCACTCCCTCCCATAATGACTCGAATGTTGTATATATAGGTGCAATATGTAGGAGACCAGATACATATTTCGATGGGTTCGTGCCGTATGGAGGAAGTGCCAACGGAAGACGACTGATGATTTGCCTGTTGAGCTGGGTATGCAAAGAGCGGGTAGCAGCGTTGACTTTAAGGCTGTTAGCTACTGTGTCTGGAATAGGGCTCTGTGGACTTACTTTGGTGTGAAAGAGTGTGCGAAGTTTCTGAAGGATGGGCCACAGAGGGCATGGAAGTATCAAGTTCCCCCATGGTTGCGATATCTCATAGCGGGGAAAAAGGAGGATCAAGAAGTAGAAATAAGAAGAGTGAGAAGGGAAAAGAAAATACCAGCAGACACTGTGGCTGGAATATTGATCGGGGATGAGGATGTGAGTGGTCTGATCAAGCCATTGATTCAAGGCTGTGCGTCCGCATGAAGTCTACTCCAAGCAAACAAGCTTTTGATAGCGCAATGACTGTGAATGTCTAGTCGCTAGAAATGACATAGCAGTATTCATAGGGGACGAGGTAGCGACGAGGGAATGAAATATACTTAAAGTGGACGGGGCCGGGTATCATGGGAGAGTAACGCGGATCAGAATCAAGCAGTAGCTTTTAGAGTTCAGGATTCCTTGTCGATAACACGGCGTCACACCGATAGAGGCGTTGGTGTTGCTAGTGCCGTCAATGCGGGCACCGGTCGCCTGCGCCGTGCCCAAAGCGCCGGGACCACTGCTCGCTAAGATAGCGATCAGATCGATCGGGCAATCTTAGGCTCTTAGCCTTTCTCCGTAAAAAGTATATCCTCGTTTGTGGTCAGGTTTTGTCTGGTGCACACCTTTTGCCCCATGCGCTCGCTACTTTATAACATCAACCATTCGATGGCAGCCAATAGGTTCATGGATACAACGTCCTTCCTTCGCGTCTTGTTCTGGATATATCCGAATCTCGGATGACTACACCCACCAACTTGTTCGAAAAGTACGGCGGGTCCTTGGCAACAACAATCTGTGGCCAAATACCTCGTGCTCAACATCACCGGGCTCTCTGTTCACCATCGCGGGGACGTCTTCCGAGTCGTGGTTCCCCAGCATGTAACTTGGGGAGGCCGCTGCTGCTGCAACATATTCAACAGAACATGACCACTCACAAGACATGGCTACCGAGCACCATACCGCCACAATATTCTTGTGTTACACAAACATCCAGACCACACAAATTACGCCTTGTGTGAGTCGGATATGGAAGCCTAACAAGTCCACATCAAGTAAAGTCCTTTGGCCCCCAAATTGCCACTCTCTGACCCCTTTTGGATTTGAGGCTTTCTAGGTAAGGATAGCTAAGAATAGATCAAGTTTCTTTCGTCTGTGCCGCAAGAAGTCTAGCGCGCAATCAATGTTTTTCCCAACACCTCCTCTAACATCGAATTTACGGCGCCATGGAGCCGGATGATTCAGCCAACACAATTCCACTAATCAGGTTAGAGCCAACAAAGAGCAATAAAGCGTCGGAGGAGAACGACTCGGGCCGCAAATCATTGGATCCTAGCTCCCTCTTTTCAAAATCTACGGTAGCTTTGGTCGTGCTAACCTCTCATATTGCACCAAAGAAGAAATGATATCAAAAGACGAGTGTGAAAAGAGAGCCAGGAGCCGAATTAAGTCTCGCAAGTGGATTTCATAAGTGGTTTTGGACAACGCTTATTAGGGAGGTGTTGCCAATTGCCGGAATAATAACGTGAGTAATTCCTGGCAGGGCAAATTTATTGGTAGCTCACAATATTTCGTAACTTCAGCGCTCTAGCTTTTGGATCAACATCAAGAATTTTCCATTTCGCTGACACGACCTTGTTCGGCTTCGCCATCGATGTCGACCTCCAGCTCGCTCTTGTGGGCTTTGTCAACAAAGTTCTGGACACCGTCGTCCAAGCCTCCTTAAAACATACAGCATCTATTTTTCTGACATCATGGATGGCAATGAATTTCCCAAAACTGGAAACGCAGGAGTTCATCTCTTGGATTTTGAGCTTCAAAATGAGCTCGTGCAGCCTTGAACATGTGTAATTAATTTCTGGAAACGTTGCCACACCTTGGGACGGCGAAAGGTTGGATGGTGGGGAATTGGAAGATTCCTATTATCATTCGCTATTTCGATCTGCGTGCTTCTTCTGGCACTATCAATAAACACACTAGGCATTCCCAAGGAAAGGTGGTATCCTGACGGCTCTGGCAATGGCAGTTCGGTTTCTGGAAGCCAACGAAATTTATTGACCATTCACACCCCTCGCATGATGTTGAATGGCATGAACTGGATGAATTACTGGGATTTCGGTTGGGGCCTTGTTGGTGGTGGAGATCCTCCTCGGGATGTTGCTATTGGTCTAGCTGCTGCTTCGACTTTCAACAATCTCCGTGGACTTCCTCCCTTGTACACCCAAGATCCTGCTGGCTGGTACACACTTGGAATCGAGGAGAGTGGGTATATTACCTCAATCAACACCATCGTTAATGGATCATCGTGCCAGACGACCTCAGTACAGACTTCGCAAGTGACTGATATCTTCAACGACTTGCAGGCCAATGGGCCGCAGCAATTTTACAAGAATTCACAGGGTTGGAACGGATTTATCAATCTCACGGTTCCAATCCTCACCACTACTTGTGTAGCGGGACTGCCAAATAATTCATCTGTCCCTGTTGGGACACTGCCAGTAAGCAAGCCTACCTCACTTCGTATGAAGCATATTTCCTAACACCACAACACAGGTCAAAGGACCATTGGACACGAACTCAATATCTCCAATTCTCGTCGTACCGGTGGGTCCGATCCCCCTTTCTAAATTTCTCTGGCGCTACATGCACATTGCATCTCCAGCAAGCATTCTTTCCAATTGGCACTTGGATAGTCGACAATGCCGACCCCAGTATCTCTGTGACTAATTACGGAGCGTCTATGAACACAACACCAATATCCATCCCGTCATCCTCTAACGACATCACCACGGCCCAAGCACTCAGCATGCAGTTCGGCAGTATAGTGAGCGCCATGAATGGTCTAACGAAGACCGGCCTGGTATATCATATGGTCCTCATGTCCCGGCGACTCGCCTTTCTGAACCCTCAACTGTACTCCGCGGATGACGCAGTTGGGCTTGCGCCAGTAGTCGGAATGATCTCGCAGCTTCTTCTC
>JAAMPI010001047.1:0-20619 GCA_013054445.1 Cudoniella acicularis
CAGTTGGCGTGTTCTTTGCGAATGTGAGTCTTAAGCTGAGAATCACTTGTGAAGCCAAGTTTCTGGGGAGTTCCATCAGGGTTGAATGAATTCGGCATAATGCATGAGTCGCATACGAAACGGGGAGCTGCATGAACTCTTTCTTCATGTTTGCGCAATCCACCGGCTCCATCGAATCCAGCATTGCAGGGGACTTTGGTGACGGGATCGACGTATGTACAAGGGAAAGGAGCCAGTTCAAGGTGGTCGGTGCGAATATGTCTTTGGAGAGTTTGGTGTTTGCGAAAGGTCTGATTGCAGGGTGGATAGGCAGTACATCTAAAAGTATCACGTCCTTGATGGGCCTCCTTGTGTCTCCGAAGCCTAGTCCCTGTCAAGAAAGATTTTGTGCAGCCCTCCCAATCGCAAACATATGTTTTTTCTTGAATGTGGGAGCCCTTAATATGCCTCTGTAGATGCTTGTCTTCCATGTAGGATTTATCGCAGCCCTCGTATTGGCAGACGTATGGTCTCTCGTTGGTGTGCGACCGCAAGTGTGCCTGTAGCCTTACTGGTCTATTGAAGGTTTTACCGCAGCCTGGGTAAGTGCATTGGATGGTCTTGAATTCCGAGGGGAACCTCTTGCGGCCGGGTGAGAGAGGTGTAGCAGGTGTATCTGCACCGTTGCCGGTCTCTGAGAAGTCATCTCTTCCCGAATTGGAGGTATCATAATATTCGCTTGCTTCGTCATCGTCGTCGACTTGCCTGGACTCTTCTATAAAAACATTAGACCTCTGGATTTGGGAGAAAATGATTTCGAAATTACCTAGAGCGGGACGCTCAAGCTGCAATCTCTTCACAGCATTGTCCAGAAATGTGGGTGTTTCAGACTCAAATGAGGCTGGCAACTTCCTCTTCCCCGCAATGGTAGCCATTGAGGTCGGGAGGATGATGGCATGAAGGGCTGTTGACGAAGTTAGCAAATATTTCGGTTGGAATTTATTTTGGTGTGGTGTGGGTGACAGGGGTGGTCGAACTCTTGGCACGCTAAACCTTAAATTTTGGGCTGTCCGAAGCGTATACAATTTTCTTTGACCTTCTTGAACATCACAACAATCAACTCTTGCGCGCCTCCAAAATCGGTATCAACTTCGCAACATCCTTCAATAATCTGCGACTGATATATCAAAATGTCTGATGACGAGGGCGGAAACGGCGGCGGCGGGTAGGCGCACTTCCAAGCTGGAGGAGGATTAAACCTTCCTCTACTAGCAGGTATTAACTCGTTGCAGGTTCTCCCCAACCTACGATGACGAGGAGCCTCTATACGACGATGCCGAGCCAGAAGAGCCCTTTGACCCCGATGAGGAGAATCACGACGTTGATGACATTGCGGTTGGCCAAAATCCAGATCAACTGTTAGCAACTGGCGAACGGGGGGTTGTAGAGTCGGGAGATCCATCGGCTGCTGCAAATAGAGGCAAGGAGAAGGCGCCGAAGGATAAGAAGATTCCACCCGATCAAAGGACCACCACGCCATATATGACCAAGTACGAGAGAGCTAGGATTCTAGGGACCAGAGCGCTGCAGATTAGGTGAGTCGGCGCATGGAGTTGAAGGGTTGAATGGAACAAAGGGTGGCATTCTGACTTTACTGTCTATCCAGTATGAATGCGCCAGTGCTGGTTGATCTTGAAGGAGAGACCGATCCGCTACAGATTGCGATCAAGGAGTTGAGAGAAAAGAAGATACCCTTAATTGTGCGACGATACATGCCCGATGGCTTGTAAGTTGTAATCAAATTGCGAGTACTGCAAGTTCAAAGCTAACATAAAATTAGCTACGAGGATTGGACCTGCGAAGAATTGCTGCAGTAAGATATCAGGATAGTGATAAGCCGCATAGCATGGTGCTGGATTGGCGTAATAAATGGCGTTTTGCCCGAGACATTGGGGGCGGACTTTGTTCCTTTAGATGACTTACATCTTATGCTCTTTCATTCGTCGGTGCAGCAAAAAATTCATTAACCACATCCCGAGCCAGCATTGTCAATGCCGTGTGTTCTCCGATTTGGAGGGATTTTAATGCCGAACAGGGATGTTAAATCCCCTACAGTGGGGTAAGGAGGGGTCAAGAGCCTAAAACGTCATCCCTAAATAAATATTCCAATCCCCAAAGACGATCAATTGCTACATTTCTCTTCAACCACCTTCCACTTCTTCTCTAGCAATCTCCCCAATCCATTCAAAAACAGTCACGATGTCTTTCAAAACCACCGCAACGATCGCATCTTTTGGCGGCAAACTCCTCAAACTTACACACCAAGCTTCAACCGTCGACTGTGAAATGGCATTGAATCTCTACCTCCCACCACAAGCCTCTAGTACTCAACATAAAGTCCCAGTTCTCTTCTACTTATCCGGCTTAACATGCACAAGCGACAACTGTGCCGAGAAAGGGTTTTTCCAACACGGAGCGAGTCAGAAAGGAATCGCAATTGTATACCCTGATACTTCCCCTCGTACAGCCTCCCTCATATCGAACAAAACAACAAATATACACTAACTGTGAATACAGGAGGCCTAAAAATCGAAGGTCAAGATGATGCCTACGACTTCGGCACAGGCGCCGGCTTCTACATCAACGCAACGCAAGCCCCCTGGTCCAGCAACTACAAAATGGAATCTTACATAACGAACGAACTTCCCTCCGCCCTCTTCTCCTCCTTCCCTGAACTCGACTCCTCTCGTGTTTCTATAACCGGCCATTCAATGGGAGGTCACGGAGCTTTGACTCTATTTCTGAAGAATCCGGGCATGTATAAGAGTGTTAGTGCGTTTGCGCCGATCGCAAACCCAAGTAAATGTCCTTGGGGGGAGAAGGCATTTAAGGGTTATCTTGGAGAGGATAAGGAGGCGTGGAAAAAGCACGATGCTACGGAGTTGATTGCGGGGTGGAAGGGGGGTTTTGATTGTTTAATCGATGTGGTTTGTCTCATTCTCTGTCAAGGGCCGAGGGAGCAAGTAAAAATCAAGAGAAATGCTAATTCGGGAATCGCTACGATAGGGAACGGGCGATAACTTTTACAAGCAAAACCAGTTGCTACCAGAAAACTTTGCTGAAGCGGCAAAAGCGTCGGGAAATGATAAAGGGCTGGTTCTCCGGTATCAAGATGTATGTCCAGCCGTTACCCCTATTCATGTTATCTTCTTTTGGACTGGCTGACATGGAACCTTGAAGGGATATGACCACTCATACTACTTCATCTCGACTTTTGCAACAGATCATGTAAACCACGCTGCAAAGCATTTGTTCGCATAGTAGGTTTCTTCCCCTCTGCTACTGTTACCCAGTTCTGTATCAGGAAGACTTGCTAGATAGGGGCTAATTTGGATAGAAGCGATTGGAGCATAAGAGAAAAGTTGTAGATAAAGCAAATAATGATCTTATTCAATTCTGCTAAAAACCCACCCGGCACACGAAAATGCAACATGATGCTACCCTAGCCCTTGTCTTGTGATAAGCATTATGACAATATCTTTGCTAAACTCGCTCGGGTATCTTGATGCATTCCCATTCCCTTTGTTTCCGGTTGCACAGCAACATCGAAATTTCCATCAGTCGGTCATATTCTCATAATTTCATATCGTAGGCTGTTTCTCGCCTGTATTGTCTTTCCACTGTGCGGGAGCTCGCCTGGAGACCAGGTCGAAGACTGCTTTAACTGACCCTCTTCTCAACTAGCATCCCTGGGCCATCCTGGACCCCGCTGGCCTGCTCTCCCATCTTAAATCTTATCTCTGCTTCAGCCTCTCTCTTAATTCTAAAATACGCCAACTTCTCAAAACGGCTTAGTCCTTTCCACCAATGCCGTCCGGCTTCGTGCTCACTGATTCTCTCTAAGAGATCAACAACTTTCAAGCGAACATCCTTATCCTTATGAAAGAGGCCAAGGGCTATATAAAAGAGACCAGCATGATATTCCGGAGCAACGGTGAGAAGCTGGCAAATCTCATCATAGGAATGAGTATATTTTGAAAGAGCCACATAAATCTCCTTGCTGGCCGCGGGCGTGAGTTTGGTCATTCGGAGGCGGTCATGTAGATGGTGGAGATCAAGACTTTTTAAGGGGCGGAACATGAAGAGCTGAGCGAGGTCCTACAATCATTAGCGGTAGCGAGTAAACTTCAGAGGAATGCCGTACTTGTTTGAAGCTGAAATAGCTTCTCGTATTTCTCCAGCCTTCGATTCGACTTACTCCAGCTGCCATCTCTTTCAACCTCGACGCATCATCACTCCATACATATCCATGCCCAACAGCGGCCTCGTTTCCGGATTCAGCCTCTTCAACGCCAATGTATAAAGCACTGGCTCCGTAAACACTTTCCTCAAATGCGGCAGAAATTCGAGTGAATTTCTCAACCCAATCCCGAAATTTGGTCCGAATGACACCTTCTCCGTGACGAGCCGCGATGCTTCGTAAGACATCCTGCATAAAGGCTTGATCTCCTGTGGGATCACCTGCTATCGGCAAGTTGTTCGACGCTGCATTTGCCACATTTGCATAAGAAGGATTCTGCTGCATGAAATTTGCCAGACCTTCAGTGAGAGGAGCAGGCTCAATCCGAGTACTGATTTTCATCCGGCCCGTTGGCAGATCACAGAGGACATCCCACCATTCAGGATGATTCTCAAAAGTTGGATTCGTGACGCCTGCAATAAAACCAGGTACTTTTAAAAGATCGTCTATTTTACTAAGATCGGTGTAGGGGAAAGCATGGCGAGTGAAGCCGCGTAGGACTCCTCCAGAAGCTAACGCACAGGCTGCAAGTACTGCTTCAGCAACTTCTCCAGACGGCCGATTGTGGCCAAGGAATATGACACGTTTCTGGGTCAACATGGCATTGGCCAGGACAATTATAGGATGCGTGTTTGCACCACTTGTAGTGAGATGTGGGTGAAGAGAAAAAGGCTGAGGAGATTTTGCGTGAGGCTCGGCGAATGTTTGGATGAGTTTAATAAGAGAGAAGTCGCCAACGGTCTCAGGAGAAATGGCAACCGGTACCTTAATGGGGATGGGTATCCCGTTATACATGACTTTTGTCTCAAATTCGTGGGTATCTCGAGGGACTGAGTATTGTGAGTGTGCTACAACATGTGCCTTCGTTCCATTACGTGTAAGATCAACTCGCCTCTCTGGACTCTCGGCCAAAGCCATCATATCCTCTGGGGTTTCACCGCGATCCTCGGCCATTCTCATCTGAATCATCTGTTCGAATTTCTCAACAAAGAGATCTTTGTTGTCGCTGGCCTGCAGAAGATGTCTTTCCAGAAGGCTTAATTTAGGCATTAGTGATAGGTCCATGGTGTTTACGGCGTCGTACAGAAGCGAGAGCGTTGCCGGTTGTGGCGATTTGAAATACTCCTCTAGGGCTAATAATAATAATGGCTGTGGATTGATTAGCATAAAATTCGAGAGAGGTCGAAGTAGGTATAACCTTATATATGTGAAGAAAAGGATGCCGTGTGCATATTGCCATGGCTTTTACAACCGCTCCTCGTTTGGCAGTTTTGTCTTGTTTTGTGTTCACAAGATTCAATACATAAATTAACGGAGGTCCTTCACCTCCTTCAGGCTCGCTTTCGTCCGATGATTCCTCGGCTGTTGTGCTGCCATCCATTTCGGCTTCTTCTGCATCTTGAATCGAGTCACCATCATCAGGGTCCAACAATCCTACAGTACGGTCCCTTCTCCTTTGCCGCCTCTCCCTTCGTTCTTCCCTAGCCTCGGCTTCCTCCTCTTCTTGACTGGTGTCCTTGTGCAGGAAAAAAATGGTCCAGTCCTGATTCCGTACATGAGCCTGATCTGGCAACATCAATTCCGCTAGCATGTGCTCGTCTCCCGTTATTGCTACAGGGTACTGGTGTTCCATAATCGGACCTTTGTCGATGTCAAACGAAGCCACCAGTATATATTCCACATGGTTTTCACTCTCCCCTCGTGGATATTGTGACCGCAACTTCCTCCTCGGATGCGCATCTGGGTTGTACTTTCGCGGGGCGGACAACGAGGAGTGTTGAGAGGATATGCCGCTCGAGGGTGTCTTGGAATTGGAACTAGGATCGGAGGTACGGTTGGTGTCTACCATAGGAGGATTGGGAGACCTCGAGGGTCTTCTGGAGTGCCGCGACATTGTTGAAGGAGATCTCGAGGAGGGAAAAGACGATAGGGAGGTTCTGCGATTGGCAGTGACACTGCCATTGGAGCTCCAGGTTGCAACGGTATCCGTAGTTCCAACGGTGCCTCTCGTGGTAGGACGCTGCATAGTCTGCATTGCTTGTTTCGTGGCTTTGGTCTTGGTGTCGATCGGCACATAGGAAGGAGAAGAGGCCATCAGCAATTCAGCGCGCGGTTGGACAACTCTGGGACGTGCGGAGGTTGAGACAGGCATCTGTCGAGGATCCGTGCATCTGAGAGTTTAAAATCGCACTCGTGCGCAGCGCTCAATTTGAAGCGGATCCATATGAGGCCGGAGAAACCTGGCTCAGGGGTGGAAAAACATGACAGAACGACGATAACAGCGCCTGTATATATTGGGGGGTTGCCGATGTCGATGTGTCAGAGCTATGCTGCGATTTGAATTCAGGGGTTGTGGCTGTCAAAAGGCGCTTACGTGAGAACTCTGGAACGCACAAAAGTGACAACTGCAGCCTCGTGTGGCGCACGGGCTGTGTCGCAGACTGTGGCTAACATGTTGATGCCGACCCTGTCGCGTTGTTTACTTCCTTCGGAGTATTGACTTGACAACAGCATCCACGAGATCGCCTTGCACTCCTGAGTCTCAACCCAATTGCTGCTCGCTATACTGCTCGCAACCACCTAGCACTTTTCGCACTTTTCCTGGCCTTGAGACCTAAATTGACAAACTCTCAACTTATTCCAGCTACCTAGCCACACCTGTCGCAATCATGGTACGTTACCATCGTGACTTCTCCACAATACTGGGCTCTATTTTGTAATTAATATTTTTTAGTCAATGTCAACTCCGTACAAGCCATCCCCTCTCTCATATGGCTCTCCACGAGCCTCTCCTTTTCGTCGCCCAGAAAGCCCTGCATCCCCATCACCCCTCCGACAATCAACACCAAATCCGTCACCAACAAAAATGGCAACATCATCCACGACGCCTTCTAGATTAGCACAAAGCTCAACACCAACGGCCCATATAGATGCAGACTCCTGGACACCACGAGGGCTTGTGGCAGCAGCAGGAAGGAGGGAGAGAGAGCGCTCTCCAACACCAACGAGAGCGGCACAAAGTCCTGGTTTTGGAGGGATGCTCACAAATCGAAATACAACAGATAGTAATGCGCTTTCGAAATTGCAGCCTGCACAAGTGAGAGAATTGAGGGAAGGCTTCCAAATTTTGGATAGGGATAGTGATGGGCAAGTTGGAAGAGATGATGTGGCAGACATGTTGACACAATTAGGTGAGCATCTCTTACGGTTGGGATCGCAAACAGATAATAATATTTCTTGCAGGCCTTTCCGCCAACACCTCGGATGTTACTGCATTCTTTCCTTCTTCTACGCCACAGACTGTGACCCTTCCAGCATACTTGAACTCCCTTGCAGGCCTCCTAGCTTCACTTTCGCCCTCACAGGAACTCCTTTCGGCGTTTTCGGCTTTCGATGAGGATGATAGCGGACAAATCGATGTTAGTGAGCTTCGTGACGCCTTATTGCATACAGCGCCAGAGCCAGGTGAGAGACCTTTAACAGAAAGAGAAATCGATCGGGTCATGGGTGGATTTACGGGGAGGAGGGCTTTCAGCAAGCATAGTGCAGTGGGTATGGGAAAGAGGGGAGAAGTATTCAAATACCAGGAGTTTGTCTCTAGCGTTGCTGGAGGCGCTAGTGTCGAGGGTAAGGACGCAAGAGAAGAGGAGGAGTAAAGAGAACAAACGTCTGAAGCAAAGTTGTGATAGATATTAGTATTTGATCATGAATGCTGCAGGATATGCACATACGCAACAATTACGACTGGCAGGGAGTAATAATCATCATTGGGAAAGAGGATGCAGCCTGATGTATCATACGAACCCACGCGCTGGCGTTTGCAACGACAGAGACATGAATATGGGATTATATAGCACCTTTCGAGTTGGTATAAGCATCGACTCACGCGGCATCATGGAGATGACCCGGTATTTGCTAGGGAGCAGAAATATTTGTACCCAATCAAAAGCTTGAGTGGAGAACTTTTGGGTATTTGTATGATTAATGTACAGACAATACACCTTTCAATTTTTGTGTTAATTATATAGTTGTGTTGCCATATTCTTAAAGTCAACAAAAAGTGACTCTGTGCTCGCTTAACCCTGAATCTAACTAATATATATACTAAAATATATAAACTTTTATCTGTCATAAAGTCATGATCATCCAATCGTGACATCTCGTCGTAAGAATCGTAAAAGTCATCACCTCATGAATCCAAATTCAGGAACAGATACTCGAAATCCTCCTCTCCATTTCACTACGTATCACTCGCTCTTCTTCGTATCCCACGTACTCGCCTTACTCATCGTCCGCTTCCTCATGGTCGCCATAATCGTCTTTTCCATCCCCTCGCTCCCCTTCTCCAAATCCTGGTCTTCATCCTCGTACCTCTTCTCCCGTCGACGGTCCCACAACCACCACCCAATCACAATTATTGTCGTGATGGGAATTGTGACTGCCCAGTATATCCAGAATTGTTTGGATACGGACGGACTCCCATCGCCTTGGAAATTGAAAAAGGTCATAGAGAAAACGGAGGCGAGGTACGCGCCGGGGAGGAAGATGGCACCGAGAAGCGAAATGGTCTTCATAGCTGTGGAATCCCTTTTCGATGCGTGCGCTAGCTTGCGTTGTTCGCCGGCCATTTGGAAGTTTAATTTGGACTCTTTTTGTGCGATGATGTTATATAACTATTTCAGTCAGGACTCTGTTTCACGGAGGTGAGTGTTTCGGAAAAAGAGGGAAACTCACAGCACTTCTTTGAATATCCAGCCGTTGCAGAGTCGTATAAGCGTAGCTCTCAATACCTTGCAACTTCACTCGGTAGAAATCCATCCTCGCGAGCATACTAGCCTGCAAAGCCCTCATTCCTTTGTCCTTCCTCTCCACAGGTAGATGCTCGTAAAAAGTCACCATTGCACCTTCTATGCACTTTAGAATCTCCAAGTAGGCTTTCGGTCTCTTCCATAGCACCTGACTATGACACTCCACTAGATCCCTATTCACAGCATCCAGATCTACAACTCCTTCTTTCACGTATCCTTCTCGCTCCTCAATTTCACTGCGCATGCTTACTGCATGCTCTAATCGTCGCAGCCATTCGCGAGCATCTCGTTGCTTGATATCTGTTTTGAAGGAAACATCGTGGGAGAAGATGATAATGGGTAGGAGCATGGGGTGTCCAATTTGTATGACACAGGCTTTCAGATGCTTGATGCATTCGACGAGGTCTGAAGAGGGTGTTCCTTTGCAGAAGCCGGTCGTGATGCCATTATTAACATCATGAGACAGTGTTAATTCCCAGCCTCTGGTAAACCCCTTTTTGCGGACGTCACTTTTGCGGTACACAATTTCTACAGGTTGTCAGAAAAACCCTGCTTTCAAATTGGTGAGTGGTGGGATAATAATTACGCAAGTGTGGATTCTCTTCGTCTTGGTCCCAAGCAGACCAGAAGAAAGGACCAACACAACTCGTGCTTTCGATGGATCGATAAGGTAGATTTAGAGCTTCTACCATAGAAACATATTGCTCTGGTTTGAGACTGATGACATGAGGAGTGAAAGTCTCTGGATGTTGCGCGTTTTGTTGAAGTCTATTTCCGTCAGCGTATATTCTTGGCTGAAAGGTTTTCAATGCTCACATCAATCGCAAGCAAGCCTTTCTTTTGACACCCACTGGCAAGATAGGAGGCGCAAAAACCCCCTGACACATCGCGTCAGCTTTTCACCCATAAATCCCGATAAGAAAGGTGCAAAATATCATACTCTCCGATGCAGATAATTCTCAAATTCATCTGGCGTCAATGGATGCTCTTCGACCGAATTATATGATGGATCCTATCCCACCAACCAGTCAGCGCGGAGTCTCGCAACATTTCTAGGACTGCAGAGATACTCACAGAATAAGAAAAAATCTCAAGGTACGTGGTGGGCTCCTGGACGTGTTTACAACGGTCCACGTTCGCTTTGAACATATAATCGTCCATCCTCGTAGCTCCAGCCACCCCTTACTGCGCCAATCACTTCGCCTCACCAAAATATACAATGGATGCTAGTACGAGTTGTCAATTATCATAAAGAAAAAGAAAAATAACGCAGGAGTATCCTCGCACCAATAATCAACACTTCTTTACGACTAATCTACAGCTACCCCACTATACAGTACATACTTTACCTTGTAAGCAGCACATACTCGGCCTGCCCCAAGTTCTCAGAATGTGGCCTAAGCAGCAGGATTCAGTGGACTGGCCCGCCCCGAAACCTGTGTCGCCCAGTGCACGCCGAGCTGCATGCCGAGCCTCCAAGGCAGGGTGTTCATTGGTGAGATGTACGATCGCGGCAAGTCCGATCGATACCTAACTTTCTTCTGATGCAGATGGAGACTGCCGTGATGAAATCATTTTGCTTTTCGTGTGGCAATTGACGAAATGAGGAGGTTTTGGAAATGGTGGATGGGTTCAATTTATGAGGGCAGTTGAGTGACCCGAGTCAAAGGGTCACTGTGGATGAGACCCCGAATTTCAATTTTGCGTGCATATAATTTTCCATTAGATATTCAAAAAGATTTCAGCGTGTTTACGCAGTAAACCCAAGTCTATGAGTATGGTTACAAACTCCTCCGCTATGCTTTCCAAGTCTTACACCGTGCTTTACAACCTGACCCTTCCATCTTGCCGCCCAAACCAACGCGTGATATCGCTCCCACTCCGACTTGGTCCTGCATTACTCTCATCATCATTTCCACTCATCCATTTCGGCTTTTTAAAACCATCTCCCACACTTTGAAGCCACTTTGGCGTTTGTACTGTCTCGAACGTGTTCTTAACCCGGTGGCCAAAAGCTTCAAAGAAGTTCTCATCTTCTGGCTCTACTTGTGACCGCTGCTGAGGATCTAGACTAGGTCTCGAAGTGGGTGCTGGCCCTAGAGCTCGATGTGTTTCCGCTGGCGGAACGGTCATAGTAGGTGCACTCCGATTATTTGGGTTATTCGGAACATGCGAACGTCTATCTGAAGAGCTCTGTCCAAGCCGCCCAAGGGATGAATGGCCATGGAGTTCTCGCTCAATTAAATCCCTGCCTTCGCGCCAGGAACCAGTCCCATAACCACTTTCGTTCTCTTCATCATCGTCAATAACTCCGCCAAATCCAACACAATTTTTGACTTTCCCATAGAGATTAAAAAGAGTAGCGCATACTGGGATAAGTATGAAAGCTGGGAACAGCCAATCGAACCAGGTTCCGAGTGGAGTTAATGTGACATATTTCCCCAGAAAGTCGAAGAAAACTGTTTTGGTGTAGATGTCGGGTAACAGGAATGTCAGGAAATTGAAAGCTAGAGGGACAGAAAGCTTCGCCACTTGCATGGCATACCACATTGCGCTTTCGCCATGCGTATTTCGCCTGACCAGAGCTCTTCCCCGCCACACTTTAACTTCAGTAATAGATGTGAATGCTGCAGCACACATGTACAATATCCAGCATGAAGCAATGACCTGCCCCGGAAATCCAATCTGGCCACGCTCGCTCTCGGCATGATGGACCACAGTGAGCGCAATGATAGAAAAGTAGGGATTTATAGATTTTATCACTTCGGACCAAATGATACAAAAGGAGGCTAAAGAGAAAAACCCCCCAAGGAATATTCTGGTATAAGGAAGAAAGTAGTACTTGTAAAGATACCGGGTGTATGGTGTGAGGACGGTGAAACGGTCGAATATCGAACTATGAGGTGACGCTTCTCCAAGTTCAATACGCTTGGATGCAGCAGAATCCAAAATGGCCTGAGTTTCGGTTGAAGCTTGTAATATGCGGTCCCATTCATCTAGATACCTCGCCCGGGTGTGCCGAGCTCGGTCGAGCTGCCTACTAAGATCTGCCAAATATCGTTCCGTAATAACGTTTGGTACATTGACCTGAGGTGCAGACATTCGCCGTGCCAAGGTACGAGGCCGTGATTCGGGAATATGGGACTCTTCGGCCAGTTCTTCAATCCAATCCTTGAAAATTTTGGCAGAACCAGTCTTTCTTGAGGACAGTTCCGCAACTTGCGCCTCGAGGTCCTCGAGATTCGAAATAGCATCTTCCATCTTCTCATGGACTTTTGGTGCACTGGCTTGAATTCGCTTCAATCTGCCGCTTATATTCGCATTTCTAAAGAGGCGTCGGGGTATGGCAACAAGCCCATGGCCCATTAAATAGATCGCCAACATCAGACCCCAACAATATGCCAGCGCCATAATCAGGCCTTTCAGCGTTCCGGGAGAAACGCCTGAAGATATAAAGAAGTAAATCATTCCGATTATTCCGGCCCCAAAAATAATTCCTTGGTACTGGGCATTTGCTCGGAGGGAATACATCAGTCGACCCTTGGGTTCTCGATATCCGGCGTCGGCATATTCCTCAAGAATAGGAAGAATGAACCTAGATGTGAATCAGAAACGATTTTAGAGCATCGAGAACAAAAAAATTACCAGGTCAATCCGAATGTCAGCCAATAACTTATGCGCCATGACACTAAGAGCACGGGTTCAGGTAGCCAGATTCCTCTACTCGCAGTACCGGCATCTCTAGAACTAGAGGCAAGATCTATGGGAACAAGCAGGATGATGCTCGCGGGCAGCCCCAGTGCGAAGAATATCGGTACAGTGAGATAGGCCGGTGTCGTGCGCAAAGGAAGGTAGTGTCGCAAGATGAGTAGAACGACCAGAGAAATCCCAAGTAATGCGACAACAGAGAAGACCTCCGAGCCGATCGGTGAGGGTGACTCGTTCATGACGGATTCGATGTAAATAAATGTCCCATCAGACTAGGTGAAGCTGGATTTGCTATCGAAGAAGAGGACGGTGTTGCATGACAATTGTAACTGTTTGAGAATCTCGCATTCCAGTTGATTGTGACGCAGTTTGGCAGTGAGCGAAAACTGCCTAGATCCACTCAGTGATCCGCTAAATCCTTGAATAGTCACATGCTTGGCGGTCCCATCACGGCGCCACGTCAGGCTGAGCCAACCATTAACCCCTCCAAAAAATCTCGAGCTCGAGTGCGGGAGCGGAAGCAATATCCGCAAACATGTTTGCACTGTTTGGACTGTTTGACCAGTTTGCACATCAAGCTACAAAGCCAGGGTTCTGACATGATGGCAAACGTCGTATCCACCAATTCATCAGAGTTCACAACGGACCAAGCAGCAATTCTGCGCGACCTTGCCCTTCATGGATACAGCGATGCTAGATCGGATAGATCCAATGACCAATCAAATGGTGAAGGTGAACTCCTCTCCGAATGGTACATTCCCCATTGACATACTAATTTGGCTGCAGAACAACCAACTAGCTTTGAGGACATGGAAGAAACGGAAGACATGGAAGACTCAGCCGCCTTGTTAGGAAGCCTGGCAGGTTTCGCTCATGTCCCAGGCAACAGTGATGATCATGCGGCTTCCGTGTCCAACGACCACTTTGCGAGCCTTTTAGAAGCTGCTGCGACCGCGGGAGGGGAGGAAGCAGCCCGGCAAGGCCACGCTCAGAGACCACAATCTCCTCTTCTATCAAGAGGAAACGGAGCAATAGCGTTTTTCAATAGTGGATCGAAACGCAAGCGGAATGGGGAAGATGAGGCTACACCAAGAAACGAGAAAAGATCGAAGAGACTCGGATTTATCAAACCAACCAGAAAACAACAACAACAGGAAGAGAGGCTTGCCGCTGAAGAGCAACAAGATGCATTTGAACGCGAAATATGGGGTCCTGAACTTCCGGATGGCGAGTCTAATGATGATTGGGATGCCGAAAAATCGCAATGGGTACGACCTCGAAATGCTGCTAAAAATGCAAGAGCGTTAGGTGTTCAATCAGCGGCAGCTTTATTTCGAAAGCCAAGCGCTGCGTCACGGAAATATGCACGTAGGTAAAGCATTGTTGCTCTTGAGAAGTTGATCTGACTATCTGGCAGGTGCACCTATGGCTAAACTGTTTGCTTCTCTCGAGATGAGTCCTGAAGAATTCCTACACCTTCAATCCGCTGCAAAGGCCTACATGCTGGATAAAAACCACCCCGAACGAAGTGACTGTATCGGAGGCAGGTCAAAAGGTGATAGCGATATGGTTAAGCTGAAGCTAATCAAAACCGTGGAGTCTTTCTTGATTGACGAAGGATGGGGTGAACGCTGTTGGGGAAAGTATGCCATGGGTGCAGAGAGTAGGGAACTTCAATGGCCTGAGGCGAAGCAAAAGTAAGAACCCCTTTCTTTCACTTTTCTGCATCAGAATTGTTGCTCGAAGACCTTTTTTCGTCACGGGAATTTCGCATACCTTTAAGATCTACATCTTCAAGGTGGACTTCACTTATTTATGGAAATGGGTGTCAAAAGCAGACCAACCCTACATAGAGCATTTTCCTCTGAAACCTGTTGGGGGATTCTAGCAAATTACAAACCAGCTTATCCAAAAATGACAACTAACATGCCTCAGAATTATTCCGCTCATCATTCCACTTTTACGCCGCATGGTTACGAATGAGAGACAAAGACAATATGCTATTGAACAGCGGAATCGCAAACTCCTAGAAAAAGGAATTGATGTGGGATCTAAGCAAACGACTCCAACAGCTTCAGCAGAGAATACACCACAAGTCAATGGCACGCCATTCCATTCCCTACAACCTCAAAGTCCAGATGGAGATGTGGATCCCAAGCTGAATCAGTACCACTACAATCCTGATCCACAATTCGCACCTCCTGATCCTCGAAGCCAATTTCTCCAAAACGAACCTCTAAACACCGCCGACGTTCGAGTGCAGTCAACGGAAGAAGCACAGGTTGTGATCCCAGTCAGAGTCCCGGTTACGGTACCGGTCACGGTCCCGGTTGCAGTTCCTGTTGCAGTCCCAACTACAATTACATACGTAGTCAACATTGTTCAAGGCAAGGTGCGAATCAAGCCCAGATTTTCCGTGACACCTAAAGAGTGCCCTGAATTCCTCAACCTTCTTGGGCGCATCCAGGAAGAATTAAATGACGATGGCAAGAAGTTGAGCATAATGAAGGTTCTCGGCCCGAACGGGCAAGTTGACGTTTGCGGTGACGATACCATGAATGAGGTTGTCAACTCCATTAAAGAACATGAGTGGATGGATGGAACTGTCACATGCATCGCGTATGTTGAAAACAAGGCTTAAATTTGGGTTGGTGTCTCAGCTTCTATAGTCTGTATCGAGCTACCGAACTTGCCAAGTTTGCGCAAGAGGTGGGTGGTTCTTTACCACAAAGCCCTAGCCTACAAAATATCTTGCAGGTCGATAGGCCACTTGCTACTATTTGTTAGAGTCTTTACTGCTACTACTATTGCTTGGTTGCATTAGAATATAACTCGCAACAATAAACAAGAATAAACTCACAGGCACAGTCTTATGAATCAGCTTCTTCCGACTCAGTCAAGTAAGATCCATCTCAACCCCTCGAGCCTTATATTCTCAGGGGGGAGAATTTCGGTCCCCTGATCTAGTTATCACTTCCCCTTCTACAACGGCTCACTGCTCCACTGCCCCAACCTTCACTAAAACAGCAACAACCAACCACCTCTTCCTCTCACTGACATCCTCTCTTCCCCTATCGTCCACCCACTCCCTCTCAACCCCATCCTGCATTCCTCTCCCAAATCCTCTCTACGCCCAGCCCTACACTCTTTAACTCTGCCTCGGCAAAAAATCCTCTCATCTTCTCCCGTCCCGTATGAAAGCCCGCGATAACCCACGCCTTACCCCCCTGACCCAGAAAATGCGCTATCGACGCCCTCAGATTCGCATGTTGATAAGGCATCCACAGACAATCCGCTACAAGAATCCTGCTAAACTTCCCTTTATTTCCCAACGAGAACGGTGTGGTGAGATCGCCCCAGCCGTGGCCTTCTACCGAGATCTTACCTAGGGAAGGAGCAAGCGGTGCTTCCTTTCTGTCCGTAATGTTCCGCGTAACGTTCAACCGTATATTTAACAACACTTCCTCAGCAGGGTAGTCACTAACTACTACTTCTTCCGCGCCCTTGAGACAGGCTACCATACCCGCCAAGCCGGTACCAGCTCCTAGCTCTAGCACTCGCTCACCCTGCACGCCCCATTGGGAGGGAGACCCTTCCTCAATGTACTCTGCTAGGAGCACTGAGGCGTTCCAGAGGAAGTGGCTGAAGAGCTGTCGGCTTGTTTCGCCGATTGGGTCTGCGAGTGTAAGGTATAGAGGCCCGAAGGAGGGGGAGAGGTATATAACGGGGGTTGTGGGGTCGCCATGTCTATAATATTGGACAAAAGTCAGCGCATTCTGGAAAATGCAGAATTTGTATGAGTTTGATCATACTGGTTTGTGATATCGTCCGGGAAAATAACACCCAAGGACGAGGAGAGGATATCTTCTGGCTCGTTGAGATCTGGCTTTGTTTGATGGATTTTGTTGGTTAGCATTTTTGTGCTTTTATATTGCTGGTGAAGTGGTCGATATCAAGAGACAACTTAGATTATGTGGTAGGTGGGATGTTGTTAAATCTCTGCTTCATATATGCGAGAATGGACTGAAGATCGCCAGGAATTAGGTTCGACTTGAACTTTTGTCCGGAGTAGTGGGGGCGGGGTTAAGACGGAATTCTGCCGCTTCACCGCCTAATGCTCTCTTCCATTCAGGCCAGGCGCCTTTGTCTTTGAAACCAATCCATAATCTAGGGTTTGCATGTGTTTATGACCAGGCGGTGGACCCTGGGAGTATTCAAAATACCTGGTATTTTTAGAGAATTTCTTGTGTACTACCTCCTTTTGCATGCGCAAGAAGAGATTGGGGCTTCTGATTAGCCACCTACCTCAATATCCGAAGTCAGTTGCGTTTCTCACTTCACGCAAACTCCACAGCAATTGGAACATCAAGTTGAAGAGATGACCTCTTGTTGATTATATTTACTAATAACACATTCTTCCACCCAGGTTCGAACACTATCGCGAACATATAACCGACCGGCCTGCGGCCGTACATGATCATTGAGACCAGAGAAAAGAAGACGGACAAAAGTCGACGCTCAACACCATTCCACATGAGCCGTCCCACGTCGATGCATACATGTTGTTGATAATAAGGTTGGATAACAAAGAGCTTTTTATCTTGATTGTGGTATCATCCGTATCCCAGTTCCGCCGCGCCGAGAAGTAAAAATCCATACATAGAAAAAATATATAAGCAAGAAAGGTAATTTCATAAAACATAACTCATAAAAGCTGATTGACTGGTAGAGGGCTTATAGCTCCTGCTTCACCTGCATCAACTGCTCCAGCTCACGGTCCTGGACTGTCAGGTCGTCAGATACCCAAGGGCCCTTCTCCTCTTCGGTTGCGTTATGGAAGGCATCCGCACGTCGCATGGTTTGAACATCCAAATCTGTGACGTATGCTTTTTCGTTATTGAGCTTTATGCGAACTTCATAGTCCGTATCAAGCATCATGTCATCTTTCCAGAGACGACGCTGCCCGTCGAACACGCACAGAACGCGCTTCTTCAACTTCATCTGGGAAGATGGGCATCCCCAGGATGAGGGATAGTCCTTGCGCTTCTTGCGACCCTTGGTGTTCAGTGTCACGCCACCTTTAGAGTGGGTGAGCCCTCGGGACTTTTGGACGCCATTCGCAGGGTTTCGGTTCCCACGCCCTTTGCGAGATGATTTCGATCGAAGAGTGAAGTCATCGTCATTCTCATCATCATAATCCTCCTCATCCTCGTCCTCGTCCGCCGAAAAAACATTCGTTGTCGTAGTTGGCAACTGATTGTTTCGAAGAGTCTCGTGGACGGCTTGGTCCTGCTCAACTTCCGCAAGCCGAGCTGCGTTAATGGCCTCGGAAGGCTCTTCTTGCTGCACAATTCGGAGCACACAGTCGTCCAAATGCTCATAGAAATCTTGAGCATTGCTGAAGGTTGCCGAGCAAGTGGAACACTTCCCTGTTGCATCAGGCGCATAGCCGGAAAGCTTCTTGCCGCTGTTGATGTTCCCAGATGTCTTCTTGCGGGAATTGGGAGGGGTTTGTTCCACCGCGTGAACTGAAGTCAGATGTCTCTTAAAAACATCTGCACGGTTAAAAGATTTTTCGGCGGCAGATCCAGAGCCCGGACAGAAACCGCACACCATGGTGCCCTTGTAGTGTGTCAGGGTATGACGATTCTTGTCGTATTTTCGAGCGAAACCTTTAATGTGGTAGTCGCAGGTTTGAATTGGGCATTTCTCCGGTCGTTCGGTCTGATGCGTCAACATATGCGCTTTCAGATCCTTGAACACCTTTCCGCACTCTGGGTATGTGCATCGGCCCTTCTCTTTCGACTCCTCACCGCTGTAATTGCCGTCCTGACTGCTGCAAGACTGGTGCGATGCCAAAGATGGTCGTCGAGGTGGTGGATAAGGATAGCCGTAGTGCGAGCTCATGTAGGGAGACTGGCTTCCTTGCTTGGGCCGTGGACTTCTCGACACTTGTGACAAGGCTGGGGATGCTGGGTAGGTTGGAGGTTGGAAGGCATCGTTTGACTGTGCCGCAGAGGTCGGGCGAACAGTGTATTGGGGGTGCAGAATAGATGGATCTGGAAAACAGACTGTCAGCAAACTATTTTCTTTCATTTGTTTTGAAAATATTGCGCAGGATGACAGAGGAAACCAACAAGATGATTCAAGAGGAGGCACAAAATTGCCGCTTGATTGAGAAAAGAAATGAGACTGGTGGAACGAGTGGGTCGGCTCGGGTGTAAATGATTGCGAGACCGCGGAGACAGGCGATGATCGAGTTTCCTGAGACCGCGACGCGAAAAAAGCGGAATTGAATGCTTGAGACGGCCTCCGCGAAGAAGTAGGAGATCTTGAATATGGAGAAACAGGAGATTTGAAAGAGTCGTCGATTGCGTGCCTCCTCGCTGCGCTCATAGGTGTGATGGGCGAAGCGTCCCGCCCAGAAGCGACAGAATCACAATTCTTTATGGGGTCGAACGATGAATCCACAATACTTGGAGAAGGAACACAAGTTGACAAGGAAGAAAGAGACTCAGGATTGGATGATATTGAACTATGCTGACGCGACGCAGACCGAGAGATATTTTCACACTCACCAACAAAGCCATTTGGTTTGGCAGGATTGAAATTCAAATCGAAGTCTTCCATACCTGAAGGAGCGAATGTGTACTCGTTGCCGTGGGAGTAGCCATCGTATCTAACGATGGATGGGTTGATACCGAGGCCTTGTGGCGTCCATTCCGGACCTGGAACGACGTGTCCGTTGAGAGAATGCGGTGAGCCCATTGCTGAAGAGCTGGCGGAAGGACCCGATGCAGTAGAGTAGTTTGATGCTCCTCGAATGTCGGGCGAGTCTAAGGCGTATTGCGGTGCGTCTGTCGCGTACATCGTGGCACTTGTAAAGCCAGTGCTCGAGGGGAATCCGTCTTGCGTTCTTGGGAATGGGTATGGGGACTGGCTCTCCATGCTGAAGCTCTGGACATTGAAGGGGAAGGATTGCGGGAACATGTTCTGAGGATCAGGGTAAAGTGGAAAGTCGGGCTCCTCGTTATCGCTCATGTGATTCAACATGTTGTAAGTGTGCGTTGCGAGCGAGGTCATTGTGGAGTTTCAAGGCGGTGATGGCTGGCGGTTGTCTTGAGTGAAAGCCGCTATCGCCGACTAGAAATACGAATTAGATTCGCCTTCGGGAGGTATGGGCTCCAAACTCGAGGCGTACCTTTGCTTCAGAAAACGATCCACGATGTGTCTGGTGGTGGTCAAGAAGGTCTTGACTCTTATAACTGTTGGAGCAATGGCTTGAACGTCTTCTAGGCGGATAGTAGCGAAGACTGGGGAAGGTGGCTAAGGATTGGAACTGTTGATCTGATATGATCTAAGACAGAAGGGAGGTATTTGGGACGTGTAGAAATATATATGATAGGGATAGGCGTGGTGAAGGTCGGGAAAAAAGTAAGGTTAGGTCGATGGAGTAAGATTAAGTACAATGCGGGTAAGACGAGGTCGACGCTGATCGATGCCTTGTCACTTGTGCTCACCAAGAAGCAGGACAGGAAGCTTTCGATATGTATGGGTGTTTATGTAGGATGATGTCTCTGGAATCTGGAGTTGGGGGCACATCCAGGATCTTTAATATTGACCCTCGAGGCCGGAGACTGCTGGTCAACGAGAGCAATGTGTCAAGGGCTCCTGGCTTGAAGGGGACAAGGTGACCCAGGGAATTTGCACCGCCGGGCCAGGGCAGGGACCAGGGACCCGCGCGATGGTCCAGGGGCGGGCAGAGGGCAAGGATGGCAGCAACAGGGAGCGCCGAAAGTGTGTGTGAGGGGTCCTGAGTGACCC
>JAAMPI010001048.1:0-20600 GCA_013054445.1 Cudoniella acicularis
CCTACGAAAAGCACCAGCAGAATATGCCCTTTCAAAAACTTATAATAGGCAATAGGCTCACTTATTTCAACCTTACCAATTACAGCGATCTGGCTTACCGCCTCCACACAGACCACCCACCAGGCTCTCTGCGCTCGACACCTTCCATCGCCCAGTATATGTTCAGAACCGATTCAAATAGACTTATATTACCTTCACAATTAGAACCGGGTACTACAATTGATATGCTTCTGTTCGCATCCATTTTGAGCCCGAATTGCGGTCGCTGCGCAATTAATTACATTGTGACGATAAGTGCTTATCGCTTATCGCCACGTGGCATAGTCAGAGATAGTAAGATCTTACCGGGCGATTTAACGCTAATTCCTAGTTTTCGCATTTAATTTATTTAGTTATTATATAATCTTTTATACTTAAATAACCCAGTTTGCTATATATAGCTCTCTACGTGCCTTAAGTATTAAGAAAATATTATTATTATTATTATTATATAAGATAGCGAGCGATATACTATAGCTTAGCGGTGATACGCCGAAGAGGTAGCGAGTGATGCGCTGTAACTTAGGGGTCGTGCGCTTATGCTTTGGGGTGCTACGACGCCTTATAGGCCTAGTTTATTAGGCATTATTATTTAGAGTAATTTGTTTTAGCTATGTACAGTAGGATATATACTTAATATCGTAAAGTAGTATAAAATAATTAATTCGACATTTTTTAGCCCTTAATATAGCTTTAATCGAGTTAATTTCTATGCTTTATAAAGATTAAGTAGTGGTTTTAGTTGCGAAAACTAGGAATCAGCGATGTGGCCAGAATGGTCGTTAAATCACACGGTAAATACGCAGTAGAAGCGTAGCCAGCACTCGGCCTCTCGTATAGGCCAGGAACACAAACATAAGTCACGATACATATTCTACAATTAAGTAAGCTTTTAAAAAGAAAATCAGTAAAATAACAAGTGCGAAGTACCAACTAAAACTCAACTTTTGACTTTTTACAAGAATTTAGGGCTGGCGTTGCGTATATTACTAGAAGTTTTCCTTCTTACTTTTCACTCCCACCGAGTTCCAACTAACTACCCATCCATCCAAGAAATAAGCAAACTATATATCCATTCAAACCAAGCCAATATTTTCGCCGCCGAAATAAAAACCTTATCCTTAACCAAATGCCCCGTTTGTTTCCTTGAACAAAAATTCCCACGTATACACCTTTTCCTTTTCCTTTCCCTTCCCCCGCTCACCCCCCAACACCCAAAACCCAACTCCCTCACCTAAGCATCCACTTTACTCCGAGTCGCACCCCCAGCGGACACCTCAGGAGCCTCACCCATAATCAGCAACTGACCCTGGTTTTGCGGTTCCGTTTTATGTGGCAGCTTCTCCTCTATGTATTCCCTCCTCGCCGGACCGCCATTAGGAGCATGCGTCATAGGAGTCACGGGCAATTGGCCGGGACTAGTCATGTTTGAGACGGTGGAGAAGCGCTTTGCTGTTATTGCGATGGTGTATTAGCGAGTATCTTTTCACTTCGTTTCTCACTCTTGAAAACCCCCACTACCCATCACTCCCAAGTCCCAAAATCACCAAAAATCCCAAAAAGGGGAAAACTCACTATGAAACTGCAACAACCCAATCTTCTCCCCATTCCCATTATTCGCACCCAAAGCACTCTCCTCATCCGGATACAGCAACCCAATAACCTCTTTCCCACCATCCTGCCCAGGATTCGCTGTCTCATAGCCCAACCACTTAAACATATGGTACGCACCAGCGGCGACGAGGGCACCGAGAAGAGGTCCTAGCCAGTAGATCCAGAAGTAGCCTGGGAAGGAGGCGTTGACGACTGCGGGGCCGGTTGCGCGTGCTGGATTGATGCCGGCGCCCGTGTAGTAGACTCCTGTTTTTATATGTTGTGATTAGCAAGTGTAATTTTCTTCCAGAAAGAATCAATTCCATCCGGATTTTCCAAGTAGGAAGAAACGGGGGACAAACCACTCAAATGCGCAATAAACAAACTCAACCCAATGCCTAATGGGGCTAGGAACGTAGCTCTATGCTTCTCAGCTGCCAACATCAAAACCACAATGACCAATTGCATCGTAAGGAACATCTCGATGAAGAGGCCTTGAACGATGGAGGTGCCGCCTCCAAGGGAGACATCGACAACGAGGGGACCAGGGAAAGTAGCGGAGACGGCACCCGCTGCTGCGATGGCGCCGATGATTTGGAATGGGAAGACAAGGAGGCCGCGCATGGGGGGTACGGCGCCTGCGAGGCAGAGTCCGAGTGTTACCTGTGGGAGTTAGTTTTGATGGAAAGAGGGAGAGGAGGAAGGGGAAGGTACAGCTGGATTCAGCATTCCTCCATTGATGCGGTAGAATGCCCACACGTTGACGGCGAGAGAAGCGCTAAATGCTGAGGCGATGTAGAGCAAACTTAGGATGTCGGGAACAGGAACCGTGACATCAGGTGGAGTTGCGGCTTTGATGGCCGTAACGGCTAGTTGTGTAGGTGCGAAGCCGAAGAAGAGGAACAAGAAGGTACCGCAGAGCTCACCCATCATGGCTATGAAGTGGTTGCGGATGGTGTTCTTGCTTCCTTCGTGCCATTGGTCCATGAAGGCGTTTTTGTTGGTTTGAGGGGCCATTTTGGAGGACAGAAGGTAATTGATAACTTTGAATTGGAAATTTGGGATGACTTTTGGGTTTTAGAGATGGCTTCACTGGTTTTGAGAATGGGAGTAAAATGCACTTGTTTGAGGGATTTAAGGGGCACTCGAAAGTGAGGAGATAACAGCTCTTATTGTTGTCTTTGTGAGAAGAGGGGAACAGACCCCCGAGTTCCAGCCAGGGGATCTGCTCCGGTACAAAGAATGTGCGATGAAAGCATCAAACAGTATCAGGCCACTTGAAGCCACAAAGCCACAAATGATATGAATACCACGCCGAGTTGCGCTTTCCACAACATTATACTCGTGGAGTTCTACGCGCATATGCAGCCCTCAAGGGTTGTTGCGTCAGTTTGCGATCGAGTCGGGCGACTCGGGCGACTGCACAATTCAGCTTCACATGCTATCTGCAGTGTATATGCAACCTCCAAAGCCGCTTTTGATTGTCCATACAATTGAATTTGAATGCAATAACTCCCTTGTGACAAACAATTGTCACTTCAGCTGTGCATGGAAAATACATACGTCGCAAAAGCCACTTATTACTCCGGAAGTATAGCTTGTCGTAAATAGTGATTTTGTCTTAGATATTCAGAGACATGGTTTCCTTTTACCGAGACAAATTTCACCCACCAGGCTCGGTAAGAGGTGCTTGCATGGGGTGAAACGAAAAGAACTGCAGCCACATCTCTCAGGACTTTGGTGATGGTAACATGATCACCTTGTGGTGCTGTCAGTACTACCAGTTTGACGTGGTAGTAGTACTTGGGATTAATACTCCGCAGAGGGAAAAGACTGCCGAGAAATGGTACCCAGTACAACACACCACGAAATCAAGTGGCACAATTATGTTTGCTCCTTGCTAGCATGATCCAAGGATATATCTTCGTGGCCTCCTTGGGGTCTTGAAAAATATGTCATTTCAGTACTACCGCTGAAATCAAGATATTTCAGTTGACTGACGCGGCAGCAGAACGAGGAGAAAATTTTGGCAGATGACCATCCTAATTGCATTTGACATTTTCGCAACTCTACGAATAGTGACAGAAATCCAGTTTTGGGTCAAGAGAAGTGGTAGCCCGATACAAGGAATTGAAGAAGTGCTAAGAATGTCGGAGCATGAAAAGGAGCACGAAAATAGCTGTCCAAATTCGGGGTATGTATGCTATGGTGGTACTCTGGCGTCGCTGGGCCCAAAACCCATCAAGCTATCTATTTGTGTGGCAAGAGTGAAGTAAGGTATCATGCAACATGGTGTCGAGAGGAGATAGGCCCAAATCAATAGCCGGGACCACATCAACAAGACCTTCAATCTCCAAATCAAAAGAAAGAAGACCACTGACTTTTTGCTGTGGCATGGAGAGGAGAGAAAATAACCAAGTGGCAGAAGGTAATCGTAAGTAGCTATTGGCGCCTCAGGCAATAAGGTTGTGACTCTGCATAAGGGTCAAAGCTGGGTACCGTAGCAGGTATCGCAACTTTCTTTCTCAACACCATCACCACATCGTCGTATCCACTCAATCAACGCCACTACGCACCCATACTCCCCTCAATCGCAAAGATGTCTATGTTCCGTGCGAAGAGGCTGGACCTGGGATGTTTCGTCAACATCAAAGTCATCCGCGACCACACCAAACGCCAAGTATTCGCTGAGCACGAGACAGAACGGTATTTCCACCCCTTCTCCACCCCTCTCTTCCCAATTGCAACTCATTTATGGCTTGAACTTTCAATTGGGCAGCATGCTGATAGTTATTGGGCAACAGACAAGCTCTGCGATATATCATTCGAAACCTGAGTTTACCACAACGAACGCGCGCCCAGGCACAGTTACAGTTGGCGCAGATGCATTGCTATACGCGGCCGACGCAGATTCGGAATAGGTGTATTGAGGGTGGAAAGGGGAGGGGTGTGTTGAGGGATTTCAAGATGACAAGGGTATGTTTCTATCTACTTTGTGGAGGGGGAGGAAAAGAGATGATGGGAATTTTTAGAAGAAAGAACTGTGCTAACTTTAGGGGTTTGGCAGTATAACTTCAGAGTCAATGCGCTGGCTGGGAACTTGCCTGGGGTGAAGAAGGCTAGTTGGTAGAGGGGATATTGCTATGAAGTTCGAGGTGAAAAGCGCTGGGGAAAGACAAGATGTTGGATGCCAAGATATATTCGGCTGGTTGATTCACGCCTCCGAAGTTCGACACAATGGGCGGAGATGCTGCAATATGCTTTCGATCCGGCGGCGTCGAGAATTGTACAACAAAAGCAATATCGAGACTGTATATGTACGCGGGAATGTTAGCGAGGGCACAAATGGAAAAACCCTAAGTCCGGGTACCCTGAAATACGATGATAATGCCAAATCCCCTCTCAAGAGAAATTGTGTCATTAGTCTACTACTTCTAAACTACAGATGAAACTTCACCTGTATAGCCAATTGAGACGACAGCACAAATAGCAGTCAGGCTAGTTGCCTCGGTCTTCCAACCTTTTCTCTTTTGCGGAGTTCAAATCGCAATTTATATATTTATATATTTTTAGCGCATTTTGAAGATTTTCAGTTTTCCACGATAGAAAGACAAAAACATAGGACTAGCAGTCTTTTCTTTCTCAGTAGCAATTGGTGGCATCTAAGTAGCAGAATCGAGAAAAACGGAGCAAATCATATTTGGGAATTTTTCTTTTTTATTATTACTTCAAAGTCGATTATTCTTACCCTTATTCTCTTACCCTCTCCCAGCGGCGAAATTCGCTGGAAAGCCACAAAAAAAAACTGAAAAAAAAGTACAGAGGTATACACTACGCAAAGCAGAGCAGAGCACGTTCAATATGCAGGTCTCACAAACACACTCAAAAGAATCTACAGCACCAGCCTCGCCACCCCACTCTTAAAGACTAACAACGACCTTCTTCGCCGAAACGCCTTTCTTCTGAATCTCGGAAGCCTCCCGAATACTCTCCAATCCCTTCCCAATAACCCAAGTCTCCGGAGCGGCTTTGAAGCTCCCACTTTCCAACGCCTAGGGCAAAAAAAATCAGCAAACACGGCTTTCCCAACCCCATTATGCGCAATGGAGGTCGAGAAGACAAAATTCGATTTCACACCTTTGAATAAGCCTTTTAGCTTATATGTCGCCATCCACGAGATGAAGAAATAAGCTGTTCGCAACATGACGAGACTTTCGGGTTCCTTTGCTGGGGATGGGAAGGCGACTAGGGAGACGACTTTGGCGCTCTTGGTTTGGGAAAGGATAGACATGCAGGCTTCGGCGCCGCTAGGGCCGATCGAGATAGCGCCTGCGGAGGTTTTGCCTTCGAAAGCTTTAATGATTCCCGGAACGTTGTCGTAGGAGAATACTTGAGTAGCACCGAGGGATTTGGCGAGTGCGTAGTTAGAGGGGGAGCAGGTGGTTATTACTTCGTAGCCGCCGGCGGCGGCGAGTTGGATGGCGTTGCAGCCGACGCTTGTGGAGCCTCCCCATGCCAGGACTGTCTTTCCTTTTCGTTTGGATGAGGCTGTTGGTACGTCGAGGGCCAGTTGGCCTTTTCGAAGAGGGGCTGCTGCGCCGGTAGCGAGGCCGAGAGGGATAACGGCGGCTTGTTCGTAGGGCATGGTACTCGAGATGTGGGAGGTGAGATCTGGCTGAAGGGCGACGTGTTCTTAGAAACCACTCTCTGAGGAGTTATTGATCTTCTCATCTGATCCGACCGCGAAGCCAATTACTCGATCGCCGATTCGAAAGCGGGAGACATTCTTGCCTACTTCAACTACCTCGGCGGCAACGTCGAAACCGAGAATGGACGGGTATCTTAGCCATTGGTACATCGTGTCGCCTCTTTAGGGGATGGTCCAATCCACTGGGTTGATTGCTACTGCATGCTTCTTGATGACGATTCTGTTTTTTGGTGCGGTAGTGTAGGGTGCTGAGCTGACTTCGAATGAGGGGACCTTTTCGGTCGGCAACCAGGTAGCTCTGTTGGTAGGCATGATGATTTTGTGCGAAGTAAAGTTGGGAAGAGAGGAATTTAATATGAGTGAAAGAAGATATTGAAGCAGTGGAAGTGAAATGGTGATGGATTTGAAGTGTGGAGAGTTTGATATAAATACTAAGCGAAAGGGAACAGGTAGGAACTTATACTTCAACGCTAACTACAATGAGACATGGGAAAATTACACGATCTACGTAGCTCATTGGAGAGCTATGAGATTGTGAGACATTCGGTGTAAATAAAACTCTCCATGATCTTGTTTAGGCGCAACTTTGCAACTCTGACGGGGTAATTCTTTGGAAACTCCGTTCCCATCATCCGCGGCTCAACTTCGGCATTCGGACACCATGAACATGAACAGGATTAAGGTTACAGTCCTTGAGTTTTCAGTTGGAAAACGCTGTTTTTCCTCTTCTTCACATTACTATAACCTCTCACCGTCCCCTCGCGTTTATGCCCTCGTCTAAACTGGTTCTTTTGCTCAGTATTGGCACGTCGCGCTGGCTTCGAGGCTCTTACGATTTGGTGAGAGTTTCACTAAATCCTGTCCCGCAGCGCCTTCGCCTCATTGCGGTGGTGAATATGTCGCTCTCTGGGCCTGGTTGATGGTCAGATGTGTATACTTGGCGGTTGGTGAATTCGAGACTTGGATGAGCCGTGATGCCCAAACTGTGTTGTTGCTAATGAATGCCTGAAACAGGATGAGTTCTTGCGAAGTATTGCCGCGGACGGTCGGAGTGGAGGTCGCAAATCGCCAAAAGTGCTAAATTCACCCCCTCCCTTTCATCCCGAGACCCTCAATATATACAAGGTTCGGCCCTTGTTCGATATTTCCAGGACAAACTTCACATATCACGGAGGATCCTTCCGCAACCACAAAAACGCAAGAGTTTTGATGTGCAACGGAGAGTATATAAGAACACCCGCTTTCAGCAAAGAGGAAGAAAGACTACCATTTTCCATTCCTCAAAAGATTGAGTGGTTGACGTGAGTGACGCCCCAACATAGGATCTGACACCGTTTTCTTAAATTCGACAATGTCTCACTCATTGAACACCTCTCATCAGTCCGAGAACCTCCAGAATTCGAAGAGGCGCAGAGAGAAACCACAATTGTCATGCACGCATTGTAGGAAACGAAAGTAGGCATTTCTGTCCATTCTGCAGGACCTCCGCTCAGCCTTTTTCGATAGACTCCGGTGTGATCGAGACCAACCTTGTGGAAATTGCGTGACCCGTGGGGTGTTAAATACATGCACATATGTTCGGCCTGCTGGGGAAAAAGGCCCCGGTCAATCCCAGCTGCAAACGACGCCGGACTCTTCAGGGCAAACCACAGGACCCACCCGTCCACTGATACATGCTTCAAATATCGCCAACCCGACAGAGAACCATTTGAACTCCGAACAGTATCACCGGAATGAACCCCAAACACCTTTTGATGCACAGCCGGAAAGGAGTTTAGAGAATGAAGATGCCGAGGAGCCATTCCAGGCTGGGAGAGGGGTTGGTCGACTAACTCAGCAATGCACTGGAACAAGATATTTTGAGAATACACATTGGACCTCAATGATAGATGCGGTATGTTCTAATTTCTAATTAAATAGCTTCTCGTTTTTTTTTTCTTCAAATGCTGATGATGAGAATGCTCAGATCCCTGGGCTGGACGAATGGTCTCAAGAAATCCACAATCAAATAGATGGTTCTCCAGAAACTTTCCCTGATTCCAGAAAGCCTGATACCCTTTTTGGCCACTACGAGCGCCTCACCCATCGGGAAATTCTAGTGGCAATGCCTGCGCGACCAATTGTGGATCGGCTTGTAGCGGGGTACTTTTCAGATACCGCAATTTCTTCCGGTTTGTCTTTCCCCAGCTTCGTATGAGATCCCGGCTAAGATCAAGAGTCTTGATTCACGGTCCGACATTCCTTAGAGAAGTAAGTTAGTATCATATTCTCTTTTCCCTGATAGAAGTCCTAAATTTGCTGACAAGTCTTAGTATGAACGGTTTTGGCATCATCCAAAAGAAACTCCAATTGTATGGGTAGGACTTCTGTTTGCGATCATGTGTCTAGTAACCTGCTATCAACAGCACCCAATTGTCGCCCATTCCGACAACAAGCACCTCATACCTGCCTACAAGGAAAAGTCTATCCAATGTCTCGTACTTGGAAAATACACCAACGGTCCAGCCAACACCATTGAAACCCTCCTCCTCAACTTCCAAATTGAGAGTTTCCGAGACTCCAATAATGAGACCGAAAATTCCCTCTTCCTCGCCCTCGTAATTCGCCTAGCTCAACGCATGGGATACCACAAAGACCCTTCGCATCTCAAGACCATATCCACTTTTCAAGCAGAAATGCAACGGAGAGCATGGGCTCTGATCACACATTACGATGCCATTTCCTCCTCGCAAACTGGGCTTCCGAGGGTAATCAGAGAATCACATACTGATACCGCCGCGCCACTGAATCTCTTGGACGAAGATCTCTACGCAGAAATGGCTGTCTTGCCCGCTCCCAGACCGGATACGACAACTACTCCAATCCAATACCTCGTCTCCAAGAACCGCATCCTTAGTATTTATAACATGATTTCCGACTTGAAAACCTCCATAAACCCACAATCATACCAAGAAACCATGAGACTGGACACCCTCCTCGATACAGCCTATACATCACTCCCACAAACACTTCAAGACCGGCCAATGGCAAACTATCTCATGAACTCCCCTTTCCTGATCCTAAACCGCATCGATCTTTCCCTCCTCACCCACAGAGCAAAATGCACTCTCCACTACACCCATGCATTTCCATCCAGCCCCACTCAGAACCCATCCAGCAAAACATCACGCACCGCATGCATCAACTCCGCCCTCCAAATCATCTACTACCAAACTCTCTTAGAGCAGGAAAACGAACCGGGAGGAAGACTCTACCAACAAGCATGGAAACTTGCACCAATAGAAACTCTCGGCCTCCCTCTCGCAACTACCATTTTATGTCGTTTCATGGCCGACCCTTCCTTTGTAGATCCCACGGAATCAGAAACAAGACAACGCGCACTGGAAGCTCTGGAAACTTCGTGTCGAATCTCGTTATCGAAACAGAACCAAAACTATAATAGATCTTCATCACGACAAGCGTTGCAAGCAAATGAGGTAATACGCATAGTTCTTGCGAAGGCGGGGAATGAACTCTTAGATTTAACTCCAAGGGGAAATACGACGATGGAAAATGAAATCTCCCCATCATCAGCTTCTTCAACGAGTATGGATGTAGATAGGAGTGATATTTCCAGCCCCTCAACAGGTAAGTTACCTTCCTATTATTTTAACATACTTGGAAATAATTAATTAATTTATTGAAGTAGCAGAAGGGATGCCACTATGGACGCACGGAGTCCCAAAACGCGAGCAATTAGCGCGCACTAAAACGAATGCGCATCCCACGAATGCGCATTGGCTTTTGAGACACACTGATAGTGATGATATCGATTTTTCTGACATTTAAAGTTTTGAAAATATATTTCGCATATAGACTGAAGGTCGAAATCTAAACTTTTTTTTATACCGAATTATGATCATGCATTTATTACTGAAAGTATAGATATCTAGCAACACATTTCCATAACTAAGTGTCGTTTAACATTAATACTTGGTTTTGAAACCTTACTCACTTGCCTACCTTCTCGACAGTTTCTTAAGCGATGTGTATTTTCACCCTAACTAGTTTTACTAATTTTGTTTTGTCTAGGAAACAATTCTTCTTAATTTTATAATTCCAAAGCAAATAATTTTATAATTTTATACAGTTATGCGTCACTTATTCTCGGGTAGTAGTAAAATTACCGGTAGCAAAGTTAGAAAAACCATTCCTAACTAGTATTGAAATTTCGCATTTCGTTAGATTTGATGTGATATAGTTTAGAATTCAATAATTATTCCTCAAAGTTGTGATTTTCTTCTCGCTTGCGCAGCGGGGTAAGGTGGGGTAGTCTGAAAACACTTTGCCCGCTGAACCCTAAAAGGAATTAGAAATATATCTAACGGTTTCTAAAGAATGTACCCTTCTAAAATCTATAAATCAATAAGTATTTAATGTTCTTAATTACCCAGGTTTTGAGAATAACTTGCTAGTTTTCTGTCAGGGTTTACGAAGGGCCGGGTAAATTAAAGACAGTGGAAAGGCCGGCCAGAGTACTTATAGTAGGAAAACCACTTCATACTCTTAAATGTTATTACTATTCCTCTTACGCTGATCTACCTAAGTGCTATACAGGATATCTATATACATTATATCCTTAGGAAAACTAGTAACTAGAATAAAAACCTAGGATCTGTTTATCTTCTTTATCTTCTTTAGTTCCCTCATAGCTAATAGTACCTTTTTCCTACCTGTTAGAGGCTACCTAATCGTAGAGAAGTGAGCCCGCTAGAGAGAATTGTCGGAGTCTCCCGGACTATATTACCTATTTGTATACCCGTTTTAAGCCCTTTCCTGAGGCTAGTAGTTGGTCAAGATCTAGCCGTCCCTCGCTTCGGAGTAGGTGCCTACGGTGCGCCTCTCTTGTTGTAATGCGATAGCGTCGAAGGTCCGTGGCAGGATGCCGAAGCCACGTGATAGTCACGCGACTATATCCTGGGCGGACTTCGGCTGCAGTGCATTCTTGCCTTATATAGCGTGCTAAGCGTATTCCCCCTACGGGTGAATACTATGTCCTTTAGTCTAGCAGGGAGTGCGATCTATATCACAAATATTAAAATCGACAGTTAATATATACAAGTACTTTTATATCTCCTAATGAAAATAATAAGAAAACTTATATATAAAATATTCTTTTAAATATATTTATTAATATTTAAGCTTTTTTTAATCTTAAAATCTGTAAAATTTTATAAAATAATAATATAATATTTTGTGACATAGATCGCTAAGCTTTAGATCGCACTGCTCTATATAACAAAATAGATAATATATTCTAAAATAAAACTCTCTTTTATATTTTTAATGCCTTTACCTAATCATACTATTGTTAACTGCCTTTTGTTGTGAATAGCCAAAGCTCTAGAATCTAAACTTAAGTCTTAATATTATCACTTAGCCATTTTATACCTGCATAAGGTCCATTGCCTATAGAAGGCTTCTCGGTCTCAAAGGTTTCCTGTAAGTAAGTCAGCACACTGTAAATCAAGCAAGGCAGTTGGAATTCTATACCCAGTGGTGGGTACGCTTTGATGCTAAACCGAGATTTTCTTCCACCTCCCCTTTTGCCAGGCAACCCTATATTTATTATTAGCATAACAGCTAAGGCATAGGACAACAAACATACTGGGCAATATTGTTTCGTTGCAAAAACTGCAATCGGAACGTTCGTACTCTTTAATATAGTTTCAAACATCTCTCGCGCCTCTGCTACTCGCTCTCTGTTGCTGCTGTCAACAACATATAGAATACCAATTGTATCCGGAAGATATTTTGACCACGAAGAAAGATGATGTGAGGAACCTGGAATGTCCCGTAGGGTTGTAAACCCGTGTTGCCATACTTTTGTAGGCCAGTTGAGACCTATGGTTGTATCCTCTAGAGATTAGGTTAGAATTCAAGTCCTTAATTGCAAAGAGCAGAGGAAATGATCATACTGGCTGTGGGTATTTTGTTCGTCAGAGCATGGAAAATTTGCGATTTGCCTGCACTGTCTAGACCGAGAATCAAGAGCTCTTGCCCCTTTCCTGTTCGTGTGACAAGGGATGCTCCAGAGGCCTCCTGAGGTAAAGCCCTAGGGCTGTCAAGCTGACTCGAGGAAAACGGTGTGCTTGATACACCTCTTATCCAGAAGATGAGAAGTGACACGAGCAAAGGGCCCAGTATATTGGCAAGTATCATGGTGATTATAATAGTGATAGAGTAAGTTCGTACAGAAGGTGACTAAAGCTCCTGGGTATCTGCAAAAATGACGTGAAGTGGGCCATCATCTTATAAGTGCTCATTTCTGAAGTTTAGGAATAGGATTTAGAATGTAAAGCCTCAATTGACTTTGAAGGAATGCTATATCGAGTCATTAAAGATTCAACAAGCTGGATTCTGAATTCCTTATGGATTGGCTTTTACTCCTGTGGGCATAGGATCCCAGCTTTATACGGAGGTGCAGCGCCTAAAGAATGTAATAGCACTAGCAAGGGGGGCCCCGGGCAGACTCTTCACTTAACTAAATCGAGTAGCGAATCTCACAGCTGTCTTGTTTCTCTTACTAAGTTTGGTAAAGTAAAGCACGTGCGCAAAGGGCCCTTGCTAGTGCTATTACATTCTTTAGGCGCTGTACCTCCATAGGAAGTCAGACAGGAGCTGGTCTGCGCCCGATCATCTTCAGGAGGATGAGATTGCGGCATTTTCCGCCAGGTGTCTTGTGTCAGCCACCACCAACGGCCTGTCATAGCGTTGGGCAATACTTCCTCCGCTAAGACCACGCTGCGCCATGACTTTCATAAGCCAGAGCGAATCAAGTGACAGGAAAACGATCGTAGTACGCTATCCTGATGGTCCTCACTGGCTAGCAAAGTCGAGCTCTCTGCCAGTACGGGGCGCCGGCTACGAACCTTCAATTGTAATAGTATTGGAGAGCCAAAGAGAGACAAGCGCAAATTGGTATTGCTGGCGTGGTGTTGCTGGCGCTGGGTGAGGTCTTGTCAACCTTATCTTGAAAAAGCGACGTGGCTACATCAGAACAGAGGACTACCACCAAGCTGGGTATCAAAACCATCCGACCTTTCAGTTTCCTAACTTGCAACTATGTACGCTGCCGACTCTGCGCGTCGACAGCCTGAGCAGCTATAACTACATCGGGGGGATGGGACGCCTCTGGTCCGGCGGAAGCACGAAGGGTGGGAGGGCTCCGCTCAGGGCCTATTGTAGAGCGTAAGCTCGAAGATCATAGCTCCCCCTCTTTGCCGGACGACTCGCAGATGGAAGGAAACAAAGCACTCGATAAAGAAGGGAGGGTATATGGTTGGAGGGCACTGTGGGGGTCGGTGAGCCAGGACGGACGGGGAGGAGAGGGGATCTCGCGGGGTTAGAGAGGTGTATGGTGTAACGTTCTGTTATCACGTGAGATCTCAATGTCACGTGGTTGGGGTTTACTTAGTCTTGGAAGCGTCAAGCAGGTTTGTCAGAAGGTTATCTTATTGCTAAGAGTATGAGTTGAGCACGAAGCTCCAACATAGGAAAGCTATATAGCTATATAGATAGTGGAGGTCCAAGATCACTAGATCCCGGGATCGGGATGCCAAGGCAGATGCTACGAACCCCCGATCCGTCGGGTGACCCGTCGCCTGACCCCGGGTCGTGACATATGGGCAGAGGGAAATGGATTAGATGGCTTCGCACGAAGACCCAAGAGAAGATACGCCATAGAGACGGGCCCGAGGATAACTCCATGGGAGTGCTTTCCACAAAGTCGATATCAAAGGCTCCATTGTATGTCACATGGACAATCGGATTGTCCGGAATTCAAGCTTTTCCATCACTGGTGTTCCAGTTGTTGTTAAACATTTGGCAACTACGCGGACGGCGCTAGCCCTTGCGGAATCACTAAGTCAGAGATTTCCTCTTCCCGGACTAGATGATATCTAGATGGACAGTTTTATTGACGTTTCAAACCGCATGCGTGATCTGCAAGAGCTTCATCAGAGCGAGGTAAAACCAGGCTACTCCATTTGCTTTGCGTATTTGACATCCGTATAGCAAGCCACCATCATCACCGCGCTTCGGTGTTCGAATTACATTGGGATTCTTTTCAACTGGGATCTTAATGCCATTTGTTTCGAGAACATCGATTCCATCCCCCAAGCAAAGAATCTGGTACTTGAGACTGCGTATGCGATGGCGTGTCGGGTTCAACAACTGTTGATGATTCTCTGCCACGAAGTCAACCAGTCATTACTTAGGAATTACGTGCAAGACCCCGCAACGATAGCATGTGCGCTAAGAATTGTTTACCAGTCGATTGATTGTTGCCAGAAGTTGGAATTGGATGCAGGGAGTCTTCAAGATTTGGTATGTTCGACATACCCCCCAACATGCCCCTCGCTCGCATGCAACATAAACTGATGATTCTTAGAGAACTTTCTAAATGGGTTACACGACCGAGCACCAGCAGCCCTCAAAGCGCTAGATTGTTATCGAGTAAACCTAGCGTTCCTTCGATGTGGAGAGAAAAGTCAAAATGTGAAGGCTTTCCAAGCCCTCATTGACGCGAAAAAGACACCCAAGTGTGCAATAAGTTTTACTTATCAGCGCTACCGCACAAATGAAATCTTTCTACGCCTACCCGATACATAGTAAGTAGATATACGTTACTATTTTATCGTCTATTGCGCTAATCAGATTCAGCTCTCAGCAAACTTACACCGAGGTGCTTGAGACCCGTATCGTCAACTGGGATACTTTTGGATTCAAGTCATTTTCTCCTTCCGACTTCGATAAGATTGAACACCAATCATTTAAAAATCCAGAAATGTCACACCACGGGCCCCTCTTCGAACATCACTCTGACTGAGCTACTCGAAAGGGATAAAACTTCAACTACTAAGTCATACGCCGAGTCTGTGACCTCCGTGTCATGTGAAACTGGTTCCGTATTTGACGCTGGAAGTGAGCATGACCAAGACATAACCACGCCATCCCTCATGATGAACAAGACACTCCCAGAAGAAAGCGAGGCAAGTCACGACGCAGAAATCCGGCGCACTGAAGCCCGGTTGGGGAATCTGAAGAAACTCAAGTCGAGTGAACGCCATCTAACTGATGATGCTGATACGCACGAAGACTGGGTTGGATTTGTAGAACCACAGGGGCCACCCATCGACGTAGAAAACCAGTCACGGATGTCGAAAATGCTTTCGAAGGTGAAAGAGCTGGTTTCCCCTTCAGTCACTTCAGCAACAGGCGTGAACCTTAAAAAACGAAGACGACATCAGAACACTTCACCGCCGCCTCCTGGAGTCCAAACGCTTTCTGATCTATCGGCGCCTCCATCTCCAGCGACCAAGCGAGTTCGTACAGGCGAACCACTCTGGATCCCGTCTTACTCTCTGGAATTAACTACGAGGCGGATCTCATCGGCTAGCCGGATATATCGTTCCGGTAGAATCATGATTTCAACTACGAACTGTACGAGGCCACGAACTAGATGTTCTCTGGCGGCCAGGATTTGGCTCGATCGAATGGCAGTGCTTTTATTTCCCGTGTTAGTTTGCCAGGCAAAAGCAAGGCTTGGACTGTTGTTAATTCTAGGGACTAGTTAGACACATCAATTACATGTTATGATTACAATATCAACTTCGATCCCAGCACCAGGGGTTGCCAAAATTTGTGCAACACTTTGCAATCTCATCGACTTAAATTCTCAGTCACAACACACTTTTAAAGGGCTTCAACTTGATTTTCATAAAACTCGCAGCTTTAGATTTCATGGGAATTAGCTTCGAAAGTTTAGGTCATCGTTGTTGAGAGAAATTAAGTTTGTCGGCTCCAAAAGTGTTGCACAAATTTTGGCACCCCCTGGTGCAGAAACCCTCCTTTGACCCCAAGAAAGTCTCCGGCGATCAATCCCAGCCTTGTCTGGTCGTTAAGAACCACAATATATGACAGAGGTAGTATCAAATCTCTACAATTTGCTCAAAATTGCCCTATCAGCTCTCATGCCTCCATTGGTCGCGAAAATGCAGGGGCAGTCAGTGTGAGGCGCCTAGTTACTTTAGGCAGGGTGCTCGGCCTCACGGCTGCGCTTCAACCTATTCACTGCCCCAGTCTTACATACTATCCACTGGTTAGATGGCACGAAAGATGTGCTGGACTGGCGCTGCTTCTCGGTGGCTGAAGTCGAAACACAAAACACGATTCTTTGCAGGAGCTAAACAAATAAAAATATTATTGCTCACGTATTTTTAAAAATGATATATAATTGAAATAAAGTTTAGTCTAAAATAAATTAATTCTAAGAGCGGCAAATAAACTAATTACTCTCTTTTATGAGTTTGAACCGGTTTTATTGTGACGGCACGTACAGGCTATGTTAAGAGAGGGTCCAGGAAAGGAAGTGGTGTCTTGATCCTGTAGATTCTGCCTATGGACGAGGATACTTAGCTGAGGAGAAAAGAGAAAAGAGTGAGAGAGGAGTGGTCTTAAATATATACAGGGTCCTGAGCACGTGTAACGCTAGTAGGCCAGTGCAGCGCTGCTAGGTCAGGTGTTGGTCAGGTGAGGGTCAGAACCGTCACATTTATTCGATTAATTTTCTTTTATTAATATTATATTATTTAATAGAATTTATAATTGTGAGGTGGTTGATGGTAGGCAATAAGTCAAATAGAATAAGACAATTGTAGAAGCAGTTGTGTATATTCAGTACAGAACTAATCTCAGCCCTTCTGTTGAGATGAGGGCAGGCGCCTCAAAGGCTACGCGAAAACAGAGAAGCAGGTGAGTGCCGAACTGGAACCGAAAGTTCCCTGGGCCCGAGGCTGCAACCCCAAGTGCATGTGAACAGCTGGCAAATCACAGAGCCTCAGAGCACCAGTCTCCATATCACAGCTTTGGGCGGGTTACATACTATCGCCCCCTTCCCCCCGAATAGATGTTATTTTGACACTTTGTTGCCACTATAGCGATACTGCTTTAGCACCCCACCAGGCCTTTCATAAACCGGCAGAATCGCTGGCAGTGCCTGCTCAGCTGCGCAGCTGAAGCTATTCACACTTTTACAACTATGTCGCTATCAACACTACGGACGCCGCCGCAGACCCAGTATTTCGATTCGGAAGGCCTTCTGCTCCCCTTTCCCAACCCATAGTCTTCGTAGGTCGACTAGGACAGATTTATCGACTTTAGATCGAGCATTCCGAGCCCTTCATTGTAACGTTCTGTGGTCACGTGGTATATCGATATCACATGATGCGTTGGTTTAGTCGTACAATGAAGTGTCAAGCAGATCAGTAGAATGTTATCTTTGCTAAGATGAAGTAAGTTGAGCACGAAGCTATAACATAGGAAAACTATATAGCTATATAGGTGGTTGTGGATCAGAGTGATCACGGGTTATTATGTTATCACTTCCAAGGAGTGATCCAGTGAACATGATAACACATCACATGACTTGTCACGTGTTGGGTCGTGACACTCCTTTCGAGACTTCGTGAGGCCACGGATTCTCTTGGATATCGTCGTACGGTCGATGGCATACTTTACGCCCACTTTCGAATAATCTGTGCACTCTCCTGATTGAATTGTAGCAATCGCTGCGGCGATGCGGGCTGATTTGTCTGCTCTAGCCATTTTTTAAGACACAGCTTGATTCTCGGATCGCCCTAAAAAATGTGGGATTTTAAGCCGGGAAATCGGTTACTTTTCATTGCATAAGATTTCTCGGTCGATAGATTACAGTAGTGCAACTGACTAGTCCGAAACCGAAAATCCCAAAATCTTGTTTCGCGCGCATTTGAATAACCTAACAACCACTTAGTTAAATATTGGAAAAGTAGTTACAATTAAAGAAAAACTACAGAAATTCACTTCACTAAGAGAAATTACGTTTATAGGCTATTTTTGTATTGTTTTAAGAGCTAAGAGGGTCGGTCGTAAAAACCGTATAGAATAGTGAGCTCATGCAGCATAAAAATCGCCTAAAGTTAAATAATTAAAAAAATACTTTATAGTCTTTATATTAATCAATTAAAGCGCACTTAAACATAAATATTCCACTATGGGATAGACAGATTATAACATTTTTAAATCATTTAGAAGTGTAGCAGAGTCGTAAAGTATAAGTAATAATCATGGTTTTCAGCGCTTTTAGGGACCGGCTCATGCTCCCGATTTTCGGTATCGCACTACAGTAGTTGCGACGCTACCGCTGTAATAAATACCGAGTTTTCTCCGCAAATTCTTATCTCTTCTTGATAATGTACAATAAGGACTTTTTGCATCAAACACACATATCCACCCTCGGTGTAAGTTCTTACCAACTACAACCACTCCATATGTATATCGGCTAACACGCCAAAAGCGTCTAGTTGGTTTATGGCGTCCGGCTGTAATTGTTCAGTCTCACCGGAATGGTTAGTCCTCAACATACTATAAAAAGTTGAACTCAGTCAATTGCTAACAATTGAATCGCAGTCGCGCGTTCGACTCGCGCCTGAGGGATCACTTCTCAAGCTATTTTTTTCGTAAATTTTCTTTTGGTTCGCTGTCTTATAAATTTTGGGTTTTAATTGTTTGAGTGAAAATTCTAGTGATGTGAACGAAGTAAGCGAGTCTCGCTTAATCTCAAATTTATTCACCGTTTAATAGATAAAGAAATAAATGAGAACTAGTTTGCAGTACATTAATCAATTCGTTGACTGATACATGAATTTTTTCACTCCTCGGTATTTTTGTGCGGCGTGGTGGGGTCAAGTGCGGGGCACCCAAACTCAACATAACAACATGCAAATCAAAACTCTAGATATTTCGTCAAAAATTTATAGTCTATAAACAATTATTTTAATGCCTATTCGATTATTTATACAAAAATTAATAAAAATTTATGTATGCTAGTATTCTAGAAACCTGTCTTTTTTTTTATAACGTTATAAAAGGTTCTAATAAAATAGTTTTAAAAACAAATATCTTTATAAGACATAATTTACGGTTTAATTATTTAAAGCCCTGCGAATTTCTATTGATACGCGCTAAAAAAAAAAGAGTACTTATAAATCGCTGAGGATTTAAAGTGGAGGTTTTTTTTAAAAAAAAAAAGTAGACGAGTGGAAATTTAAAACGCAATAGAACAGGATAGGAAGAATCAACAAGAACGCCACAATCAGCGATCCGCACTCAATGAATGCGCGCGCATTGATTTTTAATGTATACGAATGAATGACTGCTCCTGATATTCAATTATTCTAATATTTGAAAATTGCAGGTGAAAAGGCTGTTTGGGAATTTAGCTAGTGATGATAGATGGTTGTGTACATAGATCGCACTATTTGAAAATGCGTATGAAAGATGTGAACCAGGAAATGGAGATGTCAGTGAAGTCAGGATGAAATCAACTCTTAGGTATTAAGCTAACGATGACTACAAGTAACAGCGACCATAAGTTCATTCCATAACCACAACGAACTTCCCACCACCACGTTGACCAGCTTTCTCATAAGCCGCAACAGCATCATCAAGCTTCACCGGCGTCCACTTTCCACTATCAACCACCTTCAAAGTTCCGTCCTCAAACTCCTTGCTCATCTCCTTCAGCTCGACTGCATAATCTTCCACTGAATACAGCAATGTATTAATGCCAGCTAGAACCTTTTCCTTGCGGTAGAAATCCAGCATGTCGAATGTCAGCTCTGTGCTTCCAGATTTCGGCGCAGCAATGAAGCCCAGTCTTCCGCCCCTTCCAAGCTTTGCGATAGCTGCTCGTGTCATGGCTGGTTGTCCGACGGTGTCAATTACCACGTCGACGCCTTTGCCTCCAGTCAATGCATCGACAGTATTGAACTCGGGATCTTTCTCTGTATTCACATCCGCGTTTGCCTGTCGCGATCCTTCGAGAACTCGGCAACCCAATCCCTTTGCCAACTGCACAACCGCAGATCCAACAGCGCCATTTGCACCCAAGACTAGAACCGTCTCTCCTTTCAATGGTGCAGCTTTCTTCAAAACCATCGCCGCAGTCGTAAATGGAACTCCTACCACAGCCGCTTCCACAAAGCTCAAATTCTTCGGCTTGGGTGCAACAGCTGATTCAGGAACGAGGATATATTCTGCTTGAGCGCCATCTTCGGTGAAAGCAAGTGTGCTGCCGCTAGTTCCGTAGATCTCTTGGCCGACGAGTTGAGAGGGGCCTTCAGCAATAACGCCGGAGAAGTCGCGGCCGGGAATGCGGGGGTAGGTGGTAAATGCGAAG
>JAAMPI010001049.1:0-20596 GCA_013054445.1 Cudoniella acicularis
GTGCAGCTGATACTAAAAGTCAGGCCATGTTCAACTTTTTGACCTTGATCTCTAGATTGCCTCGGTAATAGTCAACAGTATTCAAGCAGAGGCAATCTTAGTCTCTAGTCTCAAAAATGTCTCCGATCTTGCTCGCACAAAACCCATCAATCAAAGCCTGTATATACTTCCTACCTGTTGCTAGGCCTTGTTATAGGCAGTAATATCGACTTCGTTCTTTATTATTATTTTAATACTTAAATTCCTATTCGAACTAGTGTAATTGGGTTCACAATATGTTTGTCTCCTTAGCTATCCATGTCAGGGGTCATCTCCATTCCCGGGATAGCTATACTAGTGACTATATAATTGCAAACTCCCTTTGTCTTTCTCGTCCCATTGTCACCTAGAGTGTCGTCGCCAGACTTTTTAGAATGATCTCTAACAGATGAATTCGTATCTCGGATCAGAGTACGCAAAATCGGAATAGATACGCCCACTATAGTAGTTGCGATTTCCATCGCACCGAAATAGATAATCTGTACGGCATCATCTAGAAAGATTAATTGTCACCTTCCAAGCAGCATCACAACATAAAACCATCACTTACGAATATCGGGTGACTCCAGAGCGTGGAGAGAACTGGTTTGGATAAGCGCCGTGATGCCGGCACTGTACGATGACCGTCTTAGATTGATTTTCGAAACTTTGGAGCAGGCAAAACTTACAAAACGCTCATGCTCATTGCGATTCCGACCCCGATCTTTTCCTTCTTTAACATCTGGAGATCCCAGATCAGTTTCCAAGGGAGGAGGGCCAGCGTGAAATCCATAGCAGCAGAGTATACTAATGCAGATTAGCCTCGCCCTTACAGATATAATAGTAAGGTTGGTCACTCACCGCCGGAAAAAATATGATAGTTAACCAGTTTTTTAATCGGCTAGCAAGTCCCACCTATGGCTGGGTTCCACACCTTTTGAATGGGGGTACATTGCGCAAAGTTAAACACAGCATTCAAGCCCAAAAAGATATTCACAGATACCAATAAAAACCATATCGAGGTCTTCATCCAGCCATCAGTAAGCCTCAGCAGCGTAATTGCGAATGCGGTTTTGCTCCAGATCGCGGCCGCTATAGCAAAGGTTCCAGCAACTTCTGCAAGTAGGGTGATGTTGGAGAAATTGGCTGTTGGAACATCTCAAGTATGCTTTCCGTAGCCAGGATGGATAGCAACAGACCAGACGCTGGCATCAGGCAGGAAACAGATCTGTACCGATCCTTCATGGTTAACTTGACAAAACTCTATTCTGGATAAGTGAAGGGATTGTCTTACCCAGGATGCAAGCAGGACGTGTCCGAATACAGACGCCGATTCGTGATGCGCTTGCAGTATACTCGGAGAGCGATGAAGATGGCCGAGAATATGACCAGAGCCCATAATACAATATTCAACATGGGGCCAGCATTGTCGTGTGGCATGGCGGCGAGCTGCACCGGTGTCCACGTGGGAGGCCGCGGAGAGACGGCCGGTGAATTCTGAGACGCTATTTTGAAGATCGTTTTGGGGAATGGTGATCGAGTGCTGCGGGTCCAATGCTAAGACTAGTTGCAAGGATCTAAGTAAAAGGTAAGGGGCAGGTAAGGGGCCTGGACAGCTTTGAGTGGAGAAAGCGTTGGTGCGGAAAGCTGGGTTTTAATGCGAAGATCGCCAGCACCTTGACAATGCCCTCCCCAGTCGTCTCCGACTCACCACGTCCACTTGGAGTGTCGACGCGCCTGAGATGTTTTGGTCCTGGGCAGATTCTTGCTTGGCTACAGATGAAGTGGTCGGAGAATTCGAGTTCGTAGCCAGAATCCTGCCGTCAGCTCCTCTGGGTGAGGATCCAACATGAGTCTGAGCCTCGATTTGAGGATCTTCTGCTTCGAGCCCTGTAGGGGTAGTGCCGGCTATATTGTTAACCCCAGTTCTCAACCAATTGTGTTCTATTGACTGTGATACAATTGACTGCGCCATCACTACACCGCTACCCCTGCTGCAGGAACTGAGCCACGCGGTATAAGCGCTGAGAGCCTTGGGCCCAACGGATATATCATGACGTGCATCTGCGCATTGTGTGCAATGAGAACGGAAACCGGTGGGTCCTGGATAGCACCCAATAGTATCCCACTTATGACCTTTAGAGGTATTCCTTTACTTTTTGTCCATAATCACCTCGAATGACAATATGGTAAACACCCATTTTCATACTTTCGATTTTCTTCTCGTGGGCGACCGCACCCAGCTAGTACTGAAGTCGCAAGATTGATGTCAAGATTCTCTTACTAACTATTGTAAAATACTGGTTCTGAAAATGAGGCTCTTCCGCTAATCTTATCTCGCATGCTTTAGTCTTTAAGAGAGCTCGCAGCTGGCACCGGCGCTGATGGACAAAGGATTCCAGCGATAGAGTACGTAAAGAGTTTCATTCTTTCGTGGCCGGCAATATCATAAAACTAACCGTGTATCAGTGTAGTGGCCGTACATGGTCTGAACCCATTCAACAACGAAGGCCACGCCTTCAATACATGGCGGAAGCCTCATCATGACACCGGACATCTCTGGCTACAAGATGCATTCCCTAAAGTCCAACCGAATGCGCGCGTTTACCTCTACGAGTACAATTCAAGCCCAGTGTTTGGGGCTAGTAAAGACACGTTTGTTCGAGAAGCAAATCAACTACTAGATGAAATCTATGGAGCTCGCTGGCAAATCGTTGAGTTTTATATCATTCTTATTAGAGAATGACACTGATCGACCAAGGGCCGTGATAATCCTATTATATTTGTTGGTCACAGCTTAGGGGGTTTGTTGATTAAACAAGTTTGTCACGCCCTACACCCTACATATTAAGGAGGGAAGCTGAACAATCCTACAGGCATTAGTAAACGCCTGGGCAAACGAAAAATATAGAGGCATCCAAAGCTCGACGTCAGTACCTTTCAATCTAACCGATAAACTCAAAATTTTTAAAGCTGCAAACTAACTATTCGAAGCTACGGCCTGATGTTTTTTGGTACACCTCATGCCGGGCCTGGAAGTAATCCTGAAACTAGGCTCGGGATGGCTTGCGCGAAGGTTGCCCGATCTCTACCTGGAATTCCATCGACTAACCTGCTTGAAACTCTCGAGCGCGGCTCACTTTTCAGCGATTTTCTTAGGGAGGCTTTCAGGCATCAGCTTGAAGCATACAAAATTGTGTCGTGTTATGAAGGGGTCGGAGATGTATGTTGTATATTATTCTCTATCTTAGCGAAAAAAAATTTGTATTTTCTAACAGAATGATCTAGATTGTACCATTCGATTCAGCAGTCATGAATCTACCAGGAAACAGAGAAACCCAGCTTCGAATAAATGCTGATCACCGCAACATGTGTCGTTTCGACCCGTCAATTCCTATTGATCTAGATAACTATAGAAAGGTGGAGCGAAATCTACAAATGTTATGCGTGGATGCCCTAATCGGATCTCCTAAAGAAGACGAAGAGCAAGGTAAGCGGCTGGGTTCTTGAGATTTGGGAATGTTAGTTAGATACATAATCTGCAACTTATCATCCTTTTATTTTTTTAGAGTCAGTCTATTTTGTATACTGTGTGTAATATCTGACGTGTTGCACAGAGTCTTTGCAATTGCATCAAGGAGGAATAGACCTAGGCAACAGTCTTTTGGAAAGCGTGCAGATATCTCAAAACAACATCTCCATGCCAGTAACAATTAGTATGATGCAGATCGATTTTGTCAGTTCCTTATCCCTGGCTAACAGTGATGGAATAGATATTGGCAAAGTACCCGATTTAGCATGGACAGTATATCGCTCGTGCATTCAGTCTCCGTCATCACCGGAATTCACTCGTGTTGCAGCCGACGTTTCCTATCTTCATAGTTCTCTTCGCATGACGCACGAAATGGTGGAGGGAGATACATTTTCGAAAGACTATAGTAGCCAGATTCGCGAGATATCAGGTAGTTGCTTTGAAGCTCTTCAGGACCTCCAATGTGCTATCCATGATTTCAAGGCGCTGCCAAGTCACAGCCAAAATTCATGGAGTCGCATGGGATTTGAGTCAAGACAATTCCCAAATATTGAGGAGCGACTGAAGTCAACCACATCAATGGTGACTGAATTGAACCGGGCCCTCTCAAGGTAAAATATCTACATAAATCCATTTCCAAGAAGGCAAACTGTTAAGATCTATATAGTGGCTCAATGAACCAGCTAGTCATGGAGCTCAATCACTTGGTTGAGGAGATCGAAGCTGGTGAGATAGCGAGATCAGTCGTGTCTAGTCATATATCGAGTTTATCCGAGTCCATATTGATGCGCGACGAAGATAGCTGGGTACAACTGCGGAAAGAGCTTGAGAATAGTGGCTTATCTCTAAGTATCCTGGCTGAACAGCGAGAGTTCATCTGCAAATGGTTAATGAATGCCATCGAATCGGGGAGACTTCCGCCAGAGAACCAATCATCGGAACCCGGCACTACCACTCACGAATCTGCAGTATCAACCTCCGCTGCGCAAGTCGTTGCTACTACCGAGGCCACAAATCCCATAACTACAAAGATTGACGATACAAATCTTTCGTTGATGCGCCGATTTCGCTTTGGTGTTTTTGGTGGCAGAAGATCCCTTCTTGCGGCTGTTCAGAATAGAGATCTAGCTCGGGCCATGGAATTGCTCACTTTCAAAATCCCAATCGACGCGGAAGACAAATCTGGAAAATCAGCTCTCGACATCGCAGTATTGAATGGCGATATCGAAATGATTAAATTACTACTGGACAATGGTATTACGCGCAAAGACTGGCGAAGAATCAAATATATACAACAAGCCACTGAACTAGCTGCTTCAAAACACAATTGGGAGGCGATAGAAGCTTTACTAGCCAGAGGTGCTCAATACGAACCCAGTATTGAACAAATTTCTGCTGCCCTCAGGGAAGCTCCAGTACAAGTGGTCCGGAAGTTGATGGAATTTAACAAAGACGGGCGATATAACCAGCTTTTGTTGGATGCAGCGTATCATGGCGATTTGGAGGCATTTCAGTTCATACTCAACTCTGGCGCGGATATTCATGCGAAATTGCCACCGAGACCCGTCTTTCTCTACAGCTACTACGCTACTGGTGACTTGTCAGCTTTGCACTTAGCAGCCGCAAATTGCAATACAGTACTCATGCGATTCATTCTGGAGAATGGTGCTGATATTGAAGGCCGCGATGATACTGGTGAGACACCGATACACAAAGTTCCTTGCGCGAATGACGGCCTTGGGATTCATTCCTTGGACGGAGAGGGATCACGAATCGTGGAAAGAATCTTTTCTCAGGGACCGGATACCGCGATGCAGCTACTCCTGGACAAAGGTGCAGATCTGAATTCAAAAAACAACTGTGGCCAAACAACACTTCACCTATCGGCAATTTATAATGAAGATTTGGTTATCGATATTTTGTTACGAAATGGTATGGATATTGGCTCTACAGACAACGAGGGTAATACAGCCCTTCATGCTGCAATTTTGCGTGACCATAATCCAGGCAGGATTCATGCTTCAGTCTCAGTGCATGGTCCAGGAGGGTCGTCATATAATAAGACGAAAAATCTGCCCACCGCAGGCGATTGGAACGAAAACGCGATATTGTTGCTACTAATGAGTAAGGCAAATGTCAACGCCAAAACCTTTGACGGCAAGACTCCTCTACACCTAGCGTCAATAAACGGGAATGGAAGCCTCGCACAAGTTCTGATCGAAAATGGGGCTGAGGTGGACGCCATTGATCAGCGACGATGGACTGCACTTCATCACGCCGTGTGGAACAAATCAATGCCCGTAGTGCTAGTGCTGCTACGCCATGGAGCTTCTACTAATCTAAAAGCATTGGATAATCGTGGTCGTAAAGAGACAACAGTGTTGCAGATGGCAAGAGCTAGAGACTTTGACGCAATTACACAGGTGCTAGAGAGTATATCTGCATAGCGAATGTCTGAAAGTAGGATAATGAATGAAGGAACGGCTCAAGGTTTTAGCTCTCCAAGGCTGAGAGGGCGAAATGCAAATATGATCTATGTCAAGGGCTCATTGAGATCTGCACCGATTTACTCGCCAAATGATTTATTGGCCAATAAATTGCCCGATTTGGTGAAATAGTCCTCAATTTGACCAACCAAATGTTATTGACCAATGAGTCAAGGGTTTCAATGCTTATTTTCCACTAGTTATGTGCTGTTTTCGTGTTTTAAGCAGGTCATGTGCCAAGGCATTTTTGTGTGATCACCCTTACCTCATTCCCTACCCCTCCTCCGAAGCCCTCTAAAAAGAGGAAGTCTCGTGATATTCTCAAAATAATTGAATAGTCTATCATTTGTCAAGGGGCAAGAACTCATAAAAGTAGTGCTAGTGCTTTTAAAATCACCCCCAAAAAAATCGTATTTTGAAAACAGGGAACATATATTTCCCGATCTGACTAGCGATGAACGAAACCCCTCAAAAAACAGAGGTCCAAGCTTCAAGTTTCCGCGGTATTTCGTTCGGTGTCGATCAAGATATAAGCAAACTACGTCGACCCAGAGAACTCTTGTTGTATCTTGGAGGCGCAAACGTAACAAGGCTTGAAAGAGGTTCTCTCTAACCTGGCATACGAAGCCATCAATCGTCACGGGCTTGAGGTCGACCGGACCCCACATGTATGACAGAGCTTCATAGATAGGATTTTCTGACAGCTTGACGTGAACAAGGCTGAACTCGATAGCCTCGCCGGCGGATTGCGGGTGAAGATGGAGGAGACGGATTTCATCTGTATCGCTAAGAGGGAGGTAGGAAGGGTTCCGAGGAGAGCTGTTGGAAGTTTCTTCAATGCTCATGTTGTAAATGATTTATGTGCTGTTGTTGAAAGAAATAAGATGTTGGAATTGGATGGCAAGATTGAAAAGCTCATGGAATCCGAAAAGGCAACCACGAGGCTGTACTACAACATTAACTGCAGATGCGATGGAAGGGAATCGGGCACGTGACTCAAAGCACTTAGGCGATCATTGCGATCATTTGAAAAAGGCTCATAACCACAGCTTGTGATGAGTGAAGTGAATAGGCATTGTGAGGAGTTGCAGTACAGTGTAAACCACGAATAAACAACATTGATGAGAGCACGTGCTCCAGCTTGAAAGGGGCTCAGAGGCTGAGCTGAAGAGGCGCTTCACTTTTGGCCACTTGCCACCTGTCCAACGCAGAATTTTGCTCAGCCTACAAGACGAGCCTCAGTCGCCACTTGAGCAACAGGTACCGTTGTTCAGCTGTAAAACTCATTTCGTCGCGTTGAATAGCCGGTTCATGAAGACGTGCAAATTTCGTGATACTTCCGCGTTCCCAGGCTTCTCGCTTGAGTGAGTGACGCAAAGAGTCGCTCTTGGCAATGCGGTTGGGCCTCAGGTGCCGAAATGGAAGAGGATGAGGATGTGCCTGTGCAGCACAATCACGCGTACAATTGGCGGTGAAATATATCGTCTTTCTATTGAGGTCAAATGAAGATGAAAATATATACCTAGATAGACGTATATAGCCGTACAAACCCGTAAAACCTAGTATTGCCCCCTTGTCTTGCCGCATTATCTAATATAATGCTTTCCATTATTGTCACTTCCGGCCCTGAATTACCTGGGCCTGTCGCCAGATGAGGTTTAGCGAGTTTTTGTGGATCTTTAGCCAGAGATGGAACTTCACATTCCCATTCACAACATCAATCTCTTGACGACACACCCACCACCACATCTTCTCTTCTCTCCACCATCGAAATCCTCGTGCAATACATCCTCCATCGCACATTGAGCCTGCGCGACGCTTTCTCCGACCTCCTCACCTTTCGTTTCCGTCAGCGCAACACATTACACCTGTCCCTCGACAAAGGAGGCGCGTGAATATCCCTCGCTTTTGCGCGTGCCAGGCCACCGCCGCTCTCCTTTGATGCATGCCGTCGCTCGCTGATTCCTATACAAGAGATGATGGTTGGCCGGTGGAGGGCGAGGTAGATCGATCTTTGTGCCACCATGTCTCGCGCGTCCGGGGCCAGTTTCGCGCAGTTCTTCCCTTCTGCCCCCAGGGCAGCCAAGGACAAGGCAAAAGAGCGAGAAAAGGTCAAATCGCAGAATCTGGAATCGCCGAACATACGCGCTGTTGCTGACACCCAGGCTGCCTTCACACACAATCGCAGCGCTGGCAGCGGCAGCGATGTTGGCTTCATCCTCCCACCCGCAGAAAGCCATATCAACAACAACGTCCAGATGACGGATGGCCCTCCCCAAGCAGATGACAATGAATCTCTACAAGGCGACCTTTTGAACGGCGTCGGCTCGGCCAGCTCACACGCAAGCACCGTGTCTTCTGTCTTCAGCGCCACCGCCCAGCAGCAAAGCATGTCGACAGCCAGCAACTCTCACAATATGAGTAGTTTAACACCTTTGACGAACATCGATTCCTCCCCAAATCGGGCTCCAAGTCCCCACTACAAATCAAGTGTCCCATCAAGCGGGATCACGGCCGAAGCTGCCTCCGCTCCACATGACCTTCCACAATCACAACCTGCCGTGGCAGATGAAACACTCCCAACTCCGCGAATCTTCGCTCGAGATCCTAACAGAAGTATAAAAGGCACAATAATCATATACGATCCTTTTCTCGACCCCAAGCTTTCAGATAAACAGCAGAGAAAGGCGAAATCGATTTATAAGGAGTTTGGTTTGGTACGTATACAATCTGCGGGGAGCGTCATCTTGCTTGTGTGAATGTCTAGCTAATGGCTTTGCAGGAAGATGACGCTCCCCCAGCGGATCCCCGACTGTCCAAGGGTGGCAGATTGGGTTATATCAATACCAACTTTCACATGCCGAGGTCGCAATTGCTGCATGCGCCTGAAATGCTTCGAGCCTACAAATATGACCCCAAAACATCTGTCGGCCCTGGGCCTCCCACGCAGGTTGTGGTGACTGGATTTGATCCTCTTTACAACTTTTCCAACCTGACCGCATTCTTTTCGAGTTTTGGAGAGATCGCTGAGAGCAGTAATAAGCTCCACCCCGAGACTGGAAGCTGCCTGGGCTTTGGCACATTCCGCTATAGGGATAAGGCTTCTAGAGGTGGCGGCCCTGCCGTTCCTGCGATTCTAGCAGCTCGAACTGCCGTTGCGAAAGGACATGGGGCACGCATTGGCCAAAACAACATCAAGGTTTTATTCGACTCCGAGGGGGTTAGAAGCAGGCGCATGCTGGAAGCAGTTCTGAAGGCGAAGCCAGAACCCCCTCCACCTACCAAAGCCCTACCCGCTGCGAAGCCTGCAGAGGTTGTCAGGACTTCAGGCCCGCCTCCTACTGCGCCGAAAGGTCCTGCGGCATATGCGGCACGACAGGGACTTCGTGCGCCATTTATACCTGCGGTTATTCCCACCAAGCCGAGAGCGCAGCAACTTCTTGAGAGCGACGAGCCTTTGTCCTTAAAACTCAACCACGATCCCTACATATTCATCTCCAAGGAATCTGTGCCGATATTGGCAGCCACTGTACCGCATTTGAAAAAGCGATTAAGGTTTTTTGGCGAGTTCGATGTTCAATTCGATCGATATGGCTACTATGTTATTTTCCCCATTTCGCCAAATGGGCGGGCCGACTTGGATCGGTGCTTTCGAACTGTCAATGGTACTCCTTTCTTCACATATGAGATGTTAATGAAAGCATATCCATATGGAACCAATGGCTCTCGATCATCTGTAACTCGCGCTCCGGACACCTACCGCACGAGAAGCCGAAGCCGAAGTCCGACTAGAAGGGATCTGGAGTTGAAGGAAAGACAGGATGAGGAAGCTCGAAGGCGAGAGGAGGATGCCGACGTGGAAGAGGAAAGAAAAGAAAGGGCCAAAAACTTTGACCCTGCTAGGGAGGCAGTTGAGGTCATCCGCAAGGAGTTGAAGGACCAATTGGTAAAGAGCATTCGATTGAAGCTTGCATCACCAATTGTACATTCTTTCATGGACCCGGCCAAACATGTCGCAAAAAGGAGAAGATACGATATTCCAGATCCAAAGGATTTGAAATTGTCATTATTCCAGGATGATGATGACAGAGATGAAAGTCCAGTTGGAACACCAAACTCCCGCGCAGGTGGCCTCGACAGGCGCCAAATGGCTGGTAAGGTTAATCTGGCTGCTCTTGGAAAGATTCGTATGGCGAAGGGTGGGCAAAAAATGAATGCTGGCTTTAAAGATCCCTTTGCAAGGGCTCGTCCAGGAGCACGAAAACCTGTTGTCCGGTCTTTGGCTCATCAGTGGATCTACGACGATGATGATTCTGATGACGAGACGGAAGATCGTTCTCGAGCTGTCTACACCGAAGAGCCCGAATCACGACCCCGAAGCAGGATGAGCAGCGATGATGAGTCTTCAGACGAGGAGGATATCGATGCTTTGATGTCAGAACGTCGTGTCAAAGAGGATACTGTTGATACACGTGATGACGACTCCGCGAGTGAAGCGAACTTTGTTGTGGGTGACCCGATTGTGCCTACGAAGAAAAGGAAACTCGACCTGCAAGTTGAAGCGGCCCTCAAACGACAAAAGAAAACTGATGAAGAACTCTTCGGTGTTGATCAAGATAAGATTGAGCGAGAATTTCCCCTCTCTGCCTCTACTGTTGACGAGGACACTCATATGGCCGATATCGATGGAATACTCAAGACGGAAGCAGAAGCTCTTGCGAATAAGAAGAAAGCTGCTAAGTCGAGGAAGAAGAAATCGAAAAAGCAAATCTTCGAGGAACGCGAGGCTCTGAAACGACAGCAGGAGAATATTTACATGAATGAGCTCATTGCACCGAAAAAAGAAGTCCGCGAGATTCATATCGAGGATGAAGACGTTATCATGGAAAGCGCTCCCGTGGAAACCTCAGTTGAATGGGGTATGTCAGCTGAGAGTCCTCGTGCAACCATCGAAGATGATTTTGAGAACATCATGGATTTGAATGGGTTAAAGAGCATTCTCAAGGACGACGAAGATGACCCTGCTGCCTTTGCTATGTTCCAATCTTTCAAAACTGGTGTTTTGACGAGTGTTGACACGTGGACTTGGCAACAGGAAGCGGTCAAAACTCTCAATCGCGATGGTTATACAGGCCCTGTGAAGACTGACACTATTGTGGAGGGTTACTACGTTCCAAATCCATCCGGATCAGCCCGTACCGAAGGGACGAAAAAGATTCTCAATGCCGACAAATCCCTGTACCTGCCTCATCGTATCAAGGTCCAAAAAGCTCGTGAAGAGCGTGAAGCTCAGGCGACGAAGGCCGGAAAGGATGTTGTGGCTGAAGCAGCAGAAGCCGCCAAGATCGCCGCCGAGAAATTGCTGGCTAAAGGGAATTCTCGAGCTAGTCGTGTCAACAATCGTCGCTTTGTGGCGGATCTCGAAGGACAGAAGAAAACTCTTGGTGGTGATTCTGACGTTCTTCGTTTCAACCAACTCAAGAAACGGAAAAAGCCTGTCAAATTTGCTCGGTCTGCCATTCACAATTGGGGTCTGTACGCCATGGAGAATATTCCGATGAACGACATGATCATCGAGTATGTCGGCGAGAAGGTTAGACAACAAGTTGCTGATCTTCGAGAAAACCGGTATCTCAAGAGTGGCATTGGCAGTAGTTACCTGTTCAGGATCGACGAGAACACTGTTGTTGATGCAACAAAGAAGGGTGGGATTGCCAGATTCATCAATCACAGCTGTATGCCAAACTGTACGGCCAAGATCATTACGGTTGAAAAAAGCAAACGAATCGTCATCTATGCGTTGCGCGACATTGCCATGAGTAAGTCACAACCCTTATTTACCTTCAGAATATTACTAACCTTATATAGACGAGGAACTCACATACGATTATAAATTCGAGCGTGAAATTGGGAGTACAGACCGGATTCCCTGCCTCTGTGGTACTGTTGCTTGTAAAGGATTCCTCAACTAATCTCTTTTGTACTGCGCATGGGTCCCACTACTGGATCGGTGGCATTGACTCAACGATTGCCTTTGAATTTTTTTGATTCTGGAGTTGTGCAGCATGGCCAAGCGCACTGGTATTGAAATTTTTCGTCGTCATCAAGCTTTTTACATTACGCACTGCATTCACACCGGGTGGTTTGGTTTGGTTTGGTTTGGCGGACCGGACCCGGTCGGACGGGACGGGCAAAAAACATCATACATGTACTCTTTTCAACCGAGTCGAGTCCCATTTTGAGGGAGGCGGGAAAGTAGGCAGGCAGGCGCGGCGTTTAATCGATCAATCCATCAGTCAATCAATCATTTGACGATAATAGGTGGGAAGAGAGAATATCACTGCTTCATCAGCAAGGAAAATTGGGAAGCTGGGTTTGAAGACCTGAGTCGAATGGGGGAAGATGGATATCAAATGGAGGGGATCTTGTATGAATAGCGAAAAAGAGTCAGCTCAGTCGGGCATGAGGGAGCTGAGCTGAGCATTGCAATTCGGAGTGGAGTTGAAGTGGGAAAGGGAGTGCACACTGGGCGAGCTTAGTTAATAGTTCTGCGATTGTTGATGCGAGTGAGGCGACAGATTTGAAAGAATAGATCTTTCTGAGACGCGCAAAATTTTGTGTACGTGTGTGTATACTTCATGCTGTGATTCTTTTATCTTCTTTCTGTTCAGAACACATTGTTTGTAAGTTTTTCAAATATATGTGTGGTGCATATACGGTAGTCGACGGCTCGTTCGATGTTTTGACTCCTTTTCAACCCTTCGAATTGCTTAACTGATTTACCGCAAGCTGCCGAATCTTTAATTGATCTAACGAGTGAGGGGAGTACTTGCTTTTACTCACTGAAATTAATTTGATTTATCTACTATATTAGTACGAAATGGGCCTGAATGAGCACCTATGTTAGCAATTAACATCGATATCCTTGCCTCTCGGCGGCCTACGATCTTTCGTTGAAAAATTCAGTAGAGGTAGAGTGAGAAATACGGGGAAAGGAAGTGAGGAATAAAGCCAACGGGAGTTCTATCTTAATTTTTGTGTTTTGTATTGCATTGGTTCCATTTTCCCAGCCTAGTAAACGCCAAAGCCATGCAGTGTATGTGGGTATATGGTAGCAGTTCCGCCGCCGACTCTTCCTTCTCGATGTGGTACGCGTCATCCGTATATTGCAACAGCATGTCGTCAATCGTCCGTCTAGCACCGATTATCTTCTCGAGGCAATCGGTTCTTGTGTTTGTGGAAAGCCTTTGAGGCTTCGATCGCTTTCTCGAATCTCTTCCGCTTCTTCATCCTCGTGTGTCAGTGCCAGTGCCGCCCCCATTTCCCATTTCCCTCCCTTCCACTTCCCTCACCACCAACCCATCGCTCCCGCCACGCACCCCAAGCCCCCATCGAAAATACCCCTCTTCATCCTCTCCTTCGCTTCCTTTTTTGCACTCTCAAGATCACCTTCGTATCTATCCAGTTTTCTGCCTATTTCTTCTACGAGTTCCACGATGCCTTGGAGGGAGGCTGAGAAGCTAGAGGTGTAGATGTGTTCTGAATTGGATTGAGTGGAGTGGGGGGAAAGGGGGTGAAAATGGCTTTGAGGAGGAGGTGGGTGATGGAAGAGGGGGTTGAGAAGGGGATGAGCTGCTGCGAGGAAGAGGAAGTTGGGGGAGATTAGGACAGGGACGGGGAAGGAGGGAAAATGACAACGCCCAACACACCATCACTCTTCAACGCCTCAATCATTAACCCGGTGTATTAAAACACCACCCTAAACCCCCCCTTTCTTCCCTCCATTCCCCCCTTCCCCTCTTCAATCCCCATCCCCATCAACTCCCTCAACTTCCCCTGAACCTCCCACCTCAACTCCACAGGTGGCAACAATTTCCTCACCCCCTCATCACGGATATCAAGACCGGATTCCGACGAAATAAATAATTTTAATATTTGTAGGGAGGGAAGTAAAGGGAGGATAGTGAAGGAGAGGTGTACATCTGAGCTTGTTAGGAGGAGGGAGGGGGTTGTGAGTTTGAGAGGGTGGTGGTTAGATCTTTGGATGAGGAGAAGTCGGTTTTGACGTGGGAGAGTTTTATGTGTGATGAGATGGAGCCTGGGGTGTTGGTGCTGTTTGTGGTGGGGTAGTGGGTGTGGGTGTGAGAGTGGCCGTTTGTAGTGCCGTCGTGAGAATGAGCAGATGGGAGGCCTATCTCGACATCCGTCTCCCTCGTCAAAACCAAAACATTTACCTTCCTCCCACTCATATGAGAAAGGGCATGTAAGAGGTGAGGCAGGATAGCGATGTAGGCGTCTGTTACTTGCTATCAATCTCGGTGCTTCTAACTGAAAGGGGGAATTCTACTATCGCGTGATGAGTGATGTCACGAATTTGGGAGAATACTTTAGCGATGATAGTAATATGATGTGGTTCTGGTAATTTTGCCATTTCTTCTTGGGGTGGATTTGTTTACTATAGAACAGACGAAAATATGAGGTTCCTGAGAGGTTGAGAAAATAGCACTTGATCGGGCCAGCGGATGAGGGGTACTTACTCGTTTGTTGTACTTACTTAAGTAGCGCTTGAGGCGGAGAAAGGAACTTCTGTCTCTTTCAAGTGCTGGTTTTCGATTTCAATCTCTGGGTCCGATGTCTAGTAGAAGAGAAGCTGCTTTCCTCGGGTTGTCAGAGAAACGATTTTCGTGTATTATTATTGTTTTCAGCAACTTCTCACAACCAAAGGTTCAATGTATTAGCTCTCAGATCTTTTTATCCAGTAAATTTAGAATTCAGCTTTATGCGCAGAGATTCTATAAAGTAATCTACTTACTACAGGTGAAGCTTTCAAGATGAGGACTCGACACAGCGTGTTGTGAAGCAATGCCGAATATGCTGCTGCGTGTGCAAGAATAGGTGGTTACGATTGCTCTGGCCTCTTGAAAAGACCGTTCTTGATGCCATCCAAACATTCATAAGAGATGCACTTGCATATTCCTCTCCGTTTGCAACTCGAGTGAGGTTTTGATATGCCCTTAAGGAACCTGTTCTAAAAATAGATATCAGACAATGCATCCCCTGGCCCCCCACACTTCACAACATAACCTCTAGGCAACAATTGGAAAACTCGAAAGCACTATTCTGTCAATAAATATCTGTATAGCAAAAGCCCAGCGTTTCTTTTATAGAAATGAAGAATTGTACATGAAAATGAACCAACCAAACTAATTTGGACTATTGGTAATACATGGATGTCGTAGCTTCAGACCATGCACCTCCTCCGTATACGCCAGGACAAAGTACCTCGATGTTCTTTAAGCCTTCTTGCCAAGTGACCGCAAGTCTCTTGACGATCTGATTTTGCATTTCTCCTTCATCTTTATCCCAACCGACGTGGAGTCCTCATACAGCTGCATACCCTCCTCTACTTCCTGAGCCTTGAACTGAATTTACGACCCTTCGCACCCAGTCTTTGAGTAGGTATGGGAGGTCTCGGATGGCATCACCGTGGGGAAGAAGGTCCCAACCGCGAGCTCCGTATCGGTTGTAATTGAGCCATGAGCCGAATATTAGGTACGCTGCTGTTGACAAAAAGGCACTAGAAATTCTGTCAGTTCAAAACACACCTTAATCCAAGGGCGAAAGAGATCAGGAGGGAAATTCGAAAACATACATAATAACAAACCAGGTGAAGAAACCCCAATGCCCTTTATTGGCATCTTTCTGGCCCTTGGTATCTTCACACGCATGTACTGTATGCCATCTCAACCGGAGGGTACCTCCAATTGTGTCATCATGATTGTAGTCAACATATTTCAGAGCTGGCTCCTTATCGTCTGCCAAACCATCACCAATCTCTGCATCGTCTTTCTTGTCCTCTCGCTTCTCCTTCCCGTCTTCAGAGTTGTCAGCTAGTTCGGGAAGATTTTCCAAGCCAGTCCTATTTCTGTCACAGAGAAATTCTATGATTGTTCTCTGCTTGATCTTCTGTTTGTCCTTCTTGAAAAACCCCCCCGTGAATCTCCAGAATCAGTCCCTCCTTCTGTGAGTCTTCGTGTGAGGCCGATCCCTTTAAGCGTGTCCATTTCGGGTCTAAATAGTCTCCTCCTTTCTCCTTCAAGTCACCCGCCACAGGAAATGCATCTGCTTCCACAGAATTTTTTGTGTCTTTCTGTATGATTCGATCGACAGCACAGACTTGAAAGGTATTAGCATTATCCCACTTCGAGCATAACATTAGGGGAGTTATCCTTACCTCTGGTCCCAGTCGGACATTCTGCGTCGCTGTTGCCCTTCTTTAATGGTCTGCATATATCGAGTGTGTAGGTGGTATTTCTCAAACTGAGTCCATAATCCACGCTGTGCATCACTACCCGCGGACCTGATAGCTCGTTGAAGCTGAAACCTATCGAGTCCACCTGAACATTTTCACAGTTTGTACTGGCTGTTGAAAGGAACGGAAAGAGGAGCGTGGACAGTAAGGCCGTGTGCCGCGAGCTCGGAGGTAACCGCATAGTTGCGAGAAGATAGGAGATGACAAGTGAAGGACTGCAAAGGAACAAGGCGGATAAGGGCGCAAAGCGCAGATAAGATATTAGGTGGCAGAAGGGAATGGATAGAGTTGCCAGTGGGTGATGAAGCTCGCGATGTTGGGCTGGTGATTGAATTTGGTTGTTTCCAAGCAGATCTTCGGGATGACGAGCTTGGTGGTTGCGGGTCCAGATGATTTCAGGCAAAGCTCGAGCCTCAGATTAGTCATCACGGCTTGCCGGGTTTGGCTAGAGAGCACGTGTCTCAGTTTAGACAGCAACCTTTAGTGCCAAGACTTTGGCAGCTTCACAAACAACTCCCCCTGAATCTCCTGCTAGCAGTCCAGTAACTTTCCTCGACATCTTTTTCAACTACACAACCTCTGTTTCCTGCTTATGAGTTACGCATTCATCGCGATGCCTCACAATACATATGACTACGTGTACACTTGCGTCAACCTGCGCTACCAGTATCTCCCTTCGCAATGTTCGCATCCATCATCACATGCCAGCTACTTGGATGAGTCAGTGCCAAACCTCCTGGTATCAAACACATTTAACAGACTACAAGAAATACCGAGAAAAATTGATGTTGCTTGACCTTGGTATGCTGAGTTTCACGGAAATTTGATCAAAGCAGATCTCAATTGCATCTCATCTCGGATTCACTTAACTCTCACTCCTCGAATCCCTACTTGCAAACGAGCCAAACAGAGTCGTAAACTATCCAAATACCAGCAGTCATCGGATAGCTTCATCCTTTTATCTCAACTATTTCGACGAATAATTTAGCAGAGTGTTCGAAATGTTTGGGAACCTTGGGCAGTGCTCAGGCGGGAGAAAGTACGAGATGACTTCCCCTCCATATGGATCGTAAGATTGTACGACAACACGCCTCTCATAGGATGTGGAACATACATAAAATGTAAGGATCCATCGATACCCCTCTATAAGCCTGGGTATGAAAACGAAAATACGGTTGCGCAAACTTGGATCAACCGAGATTTTTATTCCTATCCAGTCGTTTTGCAGACATTCAGGGGCAAATATATCTTGAATGCCACTTATCAGCCATATTAGAAATAGAGGAACAGTATGGCACTGGTCTAAAAAGATTTGTTCATGCATTGGTAAATGATTGGATGTTGGGTTCTAGAAATCTTTCAAGGGGAGAATTCCCAAGAAACTCGCTGAGCCCTCTACCCTGACAAACACTTCCAAAAGAATTAACAATGCCACCACTTTCAAGTCTTTAAATATACTGTGCTGTTAATGTGTTTACTGTTTGAAAGACTCGGGCAGTCCAGGAGGGGTTAGTTAACCCATTGGGCTATTTTAGGAAGAGATATCGCATCATGTCAGGCGACTTTGCTTCTCGTTACCCCCCCTTCTTTGTTCTTATCAAGCATAACTTATCAAGCATGACTTCGGGCACAGCCACATTCCTGTTTTTAAGCGAGAAAATTCTCACTGTTTTTTTTTTCTCTCTCCAAATATTTCCAAGCAAAATTTTCCTTCCGCATTTAAATCAACACAAGAATATTGGCACTTCTGGGGCCTCACCAGAATAACTTCTTCAAGGGGAGACCTTTCTCAGCACATTAGCTATGGTTGGCTGCCCAAATTCCTTTTGACGCTTAATTGTTGCGATACACCTGTTGATTTTGCTCTCTGTTCTTGGTCAGCTGGGAAAATTTCTCAAAATGGCAAGCTTCCAAGTCACCGAGCCTACTCTCGAGGACTTCTTCCCACCAAAATGGACTACCGTTGCTGCTCTGGTAATCAACTCCCTTCCCCCCTTTCCTGTTCCAGAGCGTTTGCTGCATTCAATATAACGCCAAATCGTTGGTCTTGCGTCACGCAACAATGCTATTCTTAGAATCTGAATCTTCGGCTTGCTAACCCTGCTCGCAGATCTTGCTCACACTCTTTAACTTTGTCGTCTACCGTCTTTACTTCCACCCATTGGCAGAAATCCCCGGTCCCCGTCTTTACGCTCTCTTGATTATCCCCAAGGCTTATGATCTATACCGCGGCAGACTGCCATACCGCATTTCTGAGCTCCACGATAAATATGGCCCCGTTGTTCGTATTGCTCCTGGAGGAGTTTCTTTTATTTCCGATGCCTGGAATGATATATATGGAAGACAGGGTTCCAAGCCTTAGTTTGCTAAAGATTCCAAGGAGCGGTTCCAACTGACGGAAAAGCTTCATTGAAACATCTCGAAGCCTGTCAACCTCGTCGACTGGTACAACTTCACTACCTTTGATGTCACCGGTGACCTAACATTCGGAGATTCCTTCCAATGCTTGCACACATCTACTCTTCACGTAAGCTTCTCAATCTTCAACAACAGGAACTTTAAACTAATTGTTTTGCAGGATTGGGTCACGACTAACTTTGCATTTGTCTTTGGAGCTGCTCTGATTGGAATGTCCCAACATTTCTGGCCTTTGACACCCCTCCTCATGGCTTTTATGCCGAAGAACCTCTCCAATGCTGCTGATGAACACGCCCGCTATACGGAAACCAAGCTGCAAAAGCAATTGAAAAATAAGACGGGCCGTCCTGACTTGTAAGTGAAACCCATCCTGGTCTCTTGACCCCCTCAACTGATGAAATCAGTATGACCCCTATCATGAACAAGATCAATAAGCCAGATGGTACTAGCGACGACGAGCTTTTGGATACAGCCCGTGCCTTCAGTAAGTAACTTATATCTTTCACCCCCTCCCATGAATTCCCCCTTACGGACGAAGTTCCATCCTTTCCTCTCCCACCCGTCACCCCCTTCAAACAATCAGATGCTAACCCACCACAGTGACCGGCGGCTCCGAAACCGTAACCACCTACCTCATCTCCGGAAACCCCATCCCAGGCAACACCATCGTAGCCATCGACCTCTTCTCCGCCGGGCGCTCCTCCCTCAACTTCACCCTTCCACTAGAATTCATCCCCGAGCGCTGGCTTGCCTCTCCCCCATCCGAAATTCAAGAACGAAAAGAAGAAAATAATGCAATTTTTCAGCACAGGACTAAAACATTGTATTGGTAAGAAATTGGCGTTGACGGAAATTGCGCTAATTCTTGCGAGGCTGTTTTGGGAGTTTGATGTCGAGTTGACGGGGGAGAGTTGGGGGTGGAGTGAGGGGATGAGGGTTGTGGGGATGTATGTTAAGAATCCTTTGTGGGCTAGGTGTAGGGTTGCTGAGCATTAAGTTTGCGGCGCTTTTTAGGTATTCTGCTGTTATGCTGCTTTTTGGGGATACTCATCTTTGGACCGTTTACTTGCTTGCTGCTCGATTTTCCCCTCCCTGCCATGGGAGTGGTTTTGGCTTAATTCCTGACACAATTATTGGGTAATTTGTGCCTATTATGGGGCAATTTAATTTTGCAGGCTTGCGTTACTTGCTTGCCTTGCCTTGCTTGTGGGTAGTTAGATAATACACTGTCGGAATACAAGCACTTTGGAACATTTCTGAGAGTCGTCTATACTTGTGAAATTGTGTACCTTTAAGTAACCTGTGATGTAAAAACACGTAAATGCTTGAATACATTTTGAGATACCTACTGTGTCTAGGTGCCTCTTCCTTGTGGTTTGGGATGATGAAAAGGGAGATTTGAACTTTTGAATCACTTATAGGAGAAAAAGGTGTTCAGAAGGCCACAAGATGGTAGGAAAGAAATCGAGAACTTCAATTAGCGGTATCTATCTACCAATGTCTAATAACCATAACAAACGCCCGGGACGAACACCCGAAAGGAAACGCCCAGCTCACCCGCCGAACCAACTAAACGACCACCCACTCATCCCAGCTAATCCATCATATCATGCATCCAACAAACAACCCCCATCTTCAACACCCCACTATCGCAGTGTCCCTTCAAACCCTTGGAAGAACTAACTCCAGTTCCCCACCCCATCTAAAAACAGCCGTCTCCCGAAACTCCCTCAAGCCAGCAACAACATCGATGACACCCCGATTTCGCCTCATTCCCCCGCCACCCACAACCTCTTCTGCAGGAACAACAGGAGCAGCAGCTGGCACCTC